>SJYX01000713.1:88701-100821 GCA_006410675.1 Oreotragus oreotragus | reverse complement strand
CTTCATTCTTTCTGGAGTTATTTCTCCACTGATCTCCAGTAGCATATTGGGCACCTACTGACCTGGGGAGTTCCTCTTTCAGTATCCTATCATTTTGCCTTTTCATACTGTTCATGGGGTTCTCAAGGCAAGAATACTGAAGTGGTTTACCATTCCCTTCTCCAGTGCACCACATTCTGTCAGACCTCTCCACCATGACCCACCCGTTTTGAGTGGCCCCACATAGCATGGCTTAGTTTCATTGAGTTAGACCAAGCTGTGGTCCATGTGATTAGATTGACTAGTTTTCTGTGATTCTGGTTTCAGTGTGTCTGCCTTCTGATGTCCTCTTGCAACACTTACCGTCTTACTTGGGATTCTCTTACCTTAGACGTAGGGTATCTATCTCTTCATGGCTGCTCCAGCAAAGCACAGCCACTGCTTCTTAACTTGGACGAGGTCTATCTCCTAGTATGTGTCCTTAATTAATTGTGTGTATTTAATCAAAGAAGACAAAAGTTCTCATCTCTATCCATCCAATCTTGACTAGAATTCTAGAAAAGTAGCTCTGTGTAGGGGGGGAAAAAATCAATGGTCAAAAAGTCTGAGAAACACATTTTACTTTCCCTAAAAGATGCGTAATAGATAGAGTAAATTATGTCTTAAAAACAGATTTTTATTTGAAAAAGAATTTTGTTTTAGCCAATATGTCTCACATTTATTTGATTCATGGGAACTTTTTTGGTTTGCATTTGGAGAATCATTGGTATAGAGTGATGGGTAATAAGGCCTCTTTTCTCTTACTGTCTGTACTCTCTTCTAGACCCATCACTCAGAAAGGTGCAAATATAAAGTATATATTCTAGCTGTCCTTGAGAAAGACCACAATGCAAAGGATTTCACCTGAAGAGTTAAGAGTCTGTTTCAATAATGTCAGCTGGATGTGGCTTTTAATGATACTTATGCTTCTGTAGATTGTTTCCTTTAGGAAAAATATTTCCTTACTAAACACGAATTTAGACAGCATAGACTCCAGACAGGCTACAGGAAGGGCCTTCATGCTGGAAGACTAGAATTGCCACAGCCAAAGTCTGACCCCTCTGCCAAAGCCCTCTGCCAAACCTGAGGAATTAACCCAACCTTTGAGAAATATATGACATCAGACCATTGAATTCTCAAGTCTTTTACACGTTAAAGGGCAAATTCATAAGAACAGGGCCGCCACTGAGACATAAATGTGCTCAAGTAACCATAACCTTGGAAGAGAACAATTTTCATGCATAGAAAGTAGACATAAGCTGGGTTAAAAGAAGAACTTTTTCCTTTTTCTGGATCTATACAAGGTTGGGTCTGGACTCCAGTGAGGGAAATTTCAATATACCATGTATGGGAAGGGTGGCTGCCTCCCATTCACAGAAGATAAGCAGGCTCTGCAGGTGGTGGTTGACAGAGTCTAGGAAGAAGGTGTGCAGGTAGGTATCCCTGTGAGGGATGGGGTGATGGATTTTGAGAACCATCTATCTGTTATCCTGGAGTTGGGGTTTAATTCACTTCCCATACTCCCAAACCTTCAAAAATTATAGACTGGCCTCAACTTCTACTGGGGGATTACAGAAAGGGTCTGTATCCATACTCAGGATGAACAGGATAGAGAAAAACGAAAGGGCAGAAGACCTGCCACAAAACGGGGGAAGAGCAGAGCAGTGATCCAGAGCCAGATGACTGAAAGAGCCACCAAACAACCAGAAGCGATATCTGGAAACTGCAGATGATTACATCTGAGGTTACAGTCTCAGATAATTGTTGCAGAAACATCAGAGTGCTAACTCTGGACCATTAAGGATACACATTCAATACAGAACACTGTTCATACATTTTTCTGACAAATAAGAATGGTTCTAATGAAAATGGGGATTCGCAGGTGGCGCTAGTGGAAAAGAACCCACTTGCCAAAGTAAGAGGTGGGGGTTCAATCCCTGGGTCAGGAAGATCCCCTGGAGGAGGGCATGGTAAAGCAGTCCAGAATACTTGCCTGGAGAATCCCATGGACAGAGGAGCCTGAGTTACAAAGAATTCATGGGGTCGCGGAGAGTCGGACATGACTGAAGCTTCTTAGAAGAAGCAGCAGCTAATGAAAATACCATCATAATAGAAATGGCTGTTATTATTCCTCGTGACCAAGGAGGACAATATGAGTGGGTATTTCTGAGTGTGCCAGGGGAATGCCAAAGAAGGAATTAAGGGCAAGAAAAAATGTGAATGTGAAAAGGACAGTATTTTAATCCCACAGACACCTGGGGACAACATCCTTTGTTATTTCACTGTTGACTAGTTATCAGGATTGGTTTTCAGAATCACTTGAAAGTCAGTAGTATGCTACAGACTTTGTGATCAATTGTCTCAGCTTCACTTGGCAGATCTCCACGCCTTCTCACTTGCAGAGTATTAAATATGAAAGTATTTTTTTTAACTAAGACAAAGGACATTCTCCAATAGTCCCAGACACTTGTTCACTCTTCTTTATTTAAAAAGGCATTCTAGAATGTCAGGCCCAGAAAAGCCTCACATAAGAGTATTCTCTTATCCAAACACAAATCCACTATGGATTCTCTGCTTTTAGTAGTATGCTACAGACTTTGTGATCAATTGTCTCAGCTTCACTTGGCAGATCTCCACGCCTTCTCACTTGCAGAGTATTAAATATGAAAGTATTTTTTTTAACTAAGACAAAGGACATTCTCCAATAGTCCCAGACACTTGTTTACTCTTCTTTATTTAAAAAGGCATTCTAGAATGTCAGGCCCAGAAAAGCCTCACATAAGAGTATTCTCTTATCCAAACACAAATCCACTATGGATTCTCTGCTTTTAAAATTAACATTATAATTTCACCATCATATGTAAAGAACAGTAAGGAAATAGCTGAACAAATTGAATTGGATATTCTGACTCATTAAAGAAAAAGAATTCTGTATATACAATTTAAAATTAGCTGTAGTTATAGCAAAACCGGGCAGATTTCATGGTCATGTTAACATTCAGGACACTGTGAACATTAACTCAGAGTTTGCTACTCACTGTGGAGTTCTGTGGACCAATTTGCTTAAATTCAGAGGCTAAAAACACCTTTTTTAAATGTCAAATGTGTATAGGGAAAAAAAAGATTAAAAGCAAGGTAAATGCAATTAGCAAAAATAGAAAATTGGGGAAAGTGAAATTTTGGCACTTGCAGTTTGACCTCATGGAGAGATAAATAGGGCTGTGAGTCAATGGGCAGAAGGACTTTGAGTCCAAGGCTTGCCTTACATGACTGTGCTCCAGGAGCTTCCATGGAAGGCACAAGTGCGATCGGCTTCTGACTGTACTGGCTGCCTCAGGCTTACCAGCAAGGGACCTATGTGAATAGCATTGCTGTCCCCAGTTTCGAAAGCTGCATGCAGGGCATTATGTTTGAAGCCCACTAACCATACAGTTTTTAATCTAGAATGAGTTATTTACATCTTAAGTAGTAATAAGTAGCATTTCAAAAGAGCATGTGAAAGAACCATAATGAGCATATTCAAAATAGCATTTAAAGAGACACAATGCTACAAATAACAAATGCTGGAGAGGGTGTGGAGAAAAGGGAAACCTCCTACACTGTTGGTGGGAATGTAAATTGGTACAGCCACTGTGGAAAACAGTATGGAGTTTCCTCCAAAAACTAAAAATAGATTTGCCATATGATCCAGAAATCTCGCTCCTGGGCATACATCAGAACAAAACTATAATTCAAAAAAGATACACACACCCTTATGTTCACAGAAGCATTTTTCACAATGGCCAAGATATGGAAGCAACATAAATGTCCATCAACAGATGAATGGATTAAGATGATATGGGGCGGGGGTGTGTATAGAATAGAATACTACTCAGCCATAAAAAAGATGAAATAATGCCACTTGCAGCAACATACTACTACTAATACTAAGTTGCTTCAGTCGTGTCCAACTCTGTGCGACCCCATTGACAGCAGCCCACCAGGCTCCCCCGTCCCTGGGATTCTCCAGGCAAGAACACTGGAGTGGGTTGCCATTTCCTTCTCCAATGCATGAAAGTGAAAAGTCAAAGTGAAGTCGTTCAGTCGTCTCCAACTCTTAGCGACACCATGGACTGTAGCCCACCAGGCTCCTCCATCCATGGGATTTTCCAGGCAAGAGTACTGGAGTAGGGTGCCATTGCCTTCTCCATGCAGCAACATGGATCAACCTAAAGACTATCATACTAAGTAAAGTAACTCCAAAGACAAGTATCCTATGACATAACTTAAACGTGAAGTCTAAAATATTACACAAATGAACTCATGTATGAAATAGAAACACTCACAGACAGAAAACAGACTTGTGGTTGCCAAGAGGCAGGGCAAGCTGGGGAAGGATGGACTGGGAGTTTGGGTTCAGCAGACACAAATCATATATAGAGAACGGATAAACAAGGGCCTGCTGTACAGCACAGGGAACTATAGTCAATATCCCGTAGTAAGCCATAATGGGAAAAAAAAAAAAAAAACAGGAAAAAGAATATATATTTCTATATATAGAGAGATAAGTATAGATAGATAAAAATTAATCACTTTGCTGTATACCAGAAGCTAACATAATGTTGTAAATCCACCATACGTTAATAAAAAATAAATTTCAAAAATAAAATCAAGAGACATAATTATCAACCACACTGACTTTATGGCATGCCTATGAGTCTCCCTATGGATTGTTTTACTTTTCTTGGCTTTTAAAAAATGTCTTGTGTACAAGATGTCCCTCGGTTTTTTCATGGTGGTCCTTAAACGACAAAACAGGTCATTCCGAGGAAGAATCACAGTAAAGAACTAGGAGAGTTCATCCGCAGAAGTCTATCAATGGTATCTATTGATTGAACAATGACTGCAATGAAAGCTATGCAGGCAACTCAGGCTATGGGGCAGGGCATTTGTCAGGATGTGTGAAAAGATCATAAAATACACATTCCACCCTAGGAGTTTGTCATGAGAAAACAATGAAGGACTACAAAAAGCTGTAACAAGGAGGTTCTTTGCCACCCTGTTAACAATGATCAACATTGAAGGCNAGAGAGATAAGTATAGATAGATAAAAATTAATCACTTTGCTGTATACCAGAAGCTAACATAATGTTGTAAATCCACCATACGTTAATAAAAAATAAATTTCAAAAATAAAATCAAGAGACATAATTATCAACCACACTGACTTTATGGCATGCCTATGAGTCTCCCTATGGATTGTTTTACTTTTTTTGGCTTTTAAAAAATGTCTTGTGTACAAGATGTCCCTCGGTTTTTTCATGGTGGTCCTTAAATGACAAAACAGGTCATTCCGAGGAAGAATCACAGTAAAGAACTAGGAGAGTTCATCCGCAGAAGTCTATCAATGGTATCTATTGATTGAACAATGACTGCAATGAAAGCTATGCAGGCAACTCAGGCTATGGGGCAGGGCATTTGTCAGGATGTGTGAAAAGATCATAAAATACACATTCCACCCTAGGAGTTTGTCATGAGAAAACAATGAAGGACTACAAAAAGCTGTAACAAGGAGGTTCTTTGCCACCCTGTTAACAATGATCAACATTGAAGGCAACCAAAAGTACCAGCAATAGAGCACTGAGAGAATAGGTCACAGCATGTGGTGATGATGGTGGTTTAGTCGATAAGTCATGTCTGACTCTGCGACTCCATGGACTGTAGCCTACCCAGCTCCTCTGTCCATGGGATTTTGCCATTTCCTTCTCCAGGGGATCTCCCCGACCCAGGGATGGAACCTGGGTCTCCTTCATTAGCAAGCGGATTCTTTACCACTGAGCCACTAGGGAAGCCATATATATTTCAACAATAAAATAATCTGCCAGTCATTAAAAATAATGTTGTAGAAATGTCTCTATCGGCAGTTGAGAGTGTTTACAATATATTCTTGGCAAAAAACACATGCTACAAAGTGGAATAAATAGCCCAATACTATTTTTGTTTATATACATATGTGGATTAAAAGTATACATAAATCAAGGTGTTAAAGTGGTTAACTCTGGGAGGGTGGAAGAAGGAGTATTTTTATTTCTCTTTCTTTCTGAAGTTTTTCATAATGAGCATATATTACTTTTATACTAATGAGGGGTAAACATTTTTAACAGCAAATAATAATGATAAGCACCTCAAGAAGCTGTTTTTGTTTTTTTTTTTTTAAATCTGGGAGATTCACTTGCAGTTAATATTTTTAGAACTTAACTATTCTGGCATTTTTTATTTGCCTCAATGACAGAGATGCCTGTTGGCATTTGGAAAGAGGGGTCAATATGCTGGACCATCCACAAGAGGAAGGCCTGTCCCAACAAGTGCTGTTTTTTGATGGGTGTCTATCCACAGGGAATGGGGATGCGCACATTATGCGTAATACTGTGATATTATGCAGATTCCTTTTGCTTTTCACAATGTTCATAAATGCTATTACATATAAAATGTATCCAGATTTGAAGAAATCAATGACATTATATAAATCCCTTTGGAGAAACCTGTGTAAATGATCTGAATTGAAGAAACTAGAAAAAAACTAAATGTGAGAACAGATGATTTCAAGATGACTAAAATATAGCCCTTGCTCTTAAAAAGCTCATGGTCTATGCTGAAGTCTAAAAATATCAGACAGAAAGAAAATAATGCCATAAATGAAAAGTGTTGTGTGTATCTGTGTGTGNAAAAAAACTAAATGTGAGAACAGATGATTTCAAGATGACTAAAATATAGCCCTTGCTCTTAAAAAGTTCATGGTCTATGCCGAAGTCTAAAAATATCAGACAGAAAGAAAATAATGCCATAAATGAAAAGTGTTGTGTGTATCTGTGTGTGTGAAAGAGAGAGACAGAGACAGAGAGAGGAAAGACATTGTGATTAAGAAAGCAGTTTGGGGAAAACAAGTTTATATCTTACGAACAACTGTGCTGAGAGAAAATGCTCAAGGAGAGGGCGTGTGACCACAAGTGTATGGGGAATGGGAATCTCAGTCCCTTCCAGAACGTTTGAGGAGGAAAATGAAATCAACACCACATCAGGGAAAGCCAAATCTCTGCTCTTTCTAACTCACCATGGCAAGGCTGAATATCTTAAGAACAACTGTGCTGAGAGAAAATGCTCAAGGAGAGGGCGTGTGACCACAAGTGTATGGGGAATGGGAATCTCAGTCCCTTCCAGAACGTTTGAGGAGGAAAATGAAATCAACACCACATCAGGGAAAGCCAAATCTCTGCTCTTTCTAACTCACCATGGCAAGGCTGTGTATCTCTGTGGACCAGAGGACTTGGCACTACGTAGTGCCAGGTGGGAGTTCCCAAACTGGCTTCTGTAGCCCCAAAGGAGGTGCTGCCCCCTGCCCTAGGCTAACCAAGGAGCTCCATCACCAAGTGTCCTGGGCATTCTTGAATCAACTCCTAGCTACCCTCTGGTGACACGAAAGTAGTGCCAAGGGAACACCAATTTCCCCAAAGCATCTCAAAACCTCTCCAAAATCCCAGAATTAATTTAGTGCCCAGAGAATCTCTAGACTTTGAAAATGTGATTAAAGAACTGACATTCAGAGGTATTAGTACATACTAAATGGTAGTGGTACTTATCTATCTATCCATTTATTCATTCAATCAACAAACATATACTAAGCAGCAATGTGCCAACTCTGGGGATACAAAAAAAGAGAAAGACCCAATGTCTACTCTCCGAATGGGACATATGGATAAACCAGTCAGTACATAAGGATCACCAGCACCACAAGAGAGGAAGAGAATGAAGAAACGGAGAGTTACATTCACACAAAAAAGGAAGACAGGTCCTACAGGGAACAGTCAGAAAAAGCTCCAAGGAAGAAGTAATGCTGTAAAGGAAGGCTCACCTGAGCCCAAGTATGACAGCCGCACTCCACTGATTCCCAGTGACTGAGACCCAATCAGCTCAGCAAAGGAGAAGAGGAGTGTACTGTGGCTCAAGTGCCTGAAGGGGAGAAGTGTGGCTGGAGAGTCTCAGAGCCAGGGACTCAGCCTAGCCAGACTCTCTTATCTCTGCCGCCTTCTGTAAATCTTCTTTCTCACCTCCCCCTGCTTGATTTTCTCCACCAGAACAGATATGGTTGCCGCAGCGATGGGCTCACATCTCCCAGCTTTTCCTCAAAAGAAAAAAAGTGCTCTGCTCCCAGGTTTAGTTACTGAAACCCCAGCAGAGTTTCTGATTGGTTTCTTGAGTCACCCCACTGGGGAAGAGTCACTGCAGAGAGGTGACTGCTGTGATCACCCCAGCTTGGCCAGGGGCCTACTTTTTGACCAATCACTATGTACAGGTAAGAGGGCTTCTGCGAATGTATGAATTCCCCATCGGATCCTGATGGAGTAGAGAACAGCTTCCCCAAAGGATGAGGGTGCTATTCCCAGAGGCAGAAAGAGAAAGTGTCAGGAACACAAAAGAATATTCACCTGCAGGACTCCCCCAACCCAGTTTTAGTTTCCATGTGGGGACAGAGTTCCTGTTCCAGGGTTAATGTGACAGCAGCGAGGCTGAAATCACCAACCAGCTGCGTGAGCCGGCTTCTAACTGGATGTACGTGGTGAAGTCCCTCTGGCTGGTTGAGGCACAGCCAGCTGATCAGCACCGGAGCAGGGTGGAGAGCAAAACTGCCAGCAGCGAAGACATGTTGAGCTTCTGCCAGGGATAAACACCTAGAATGCTGGTATCTTCAGGGCCATTAGCTGTAGGATGGGTTAGAGAGTTGTGGTGAGCGTTCATGGTCACAGAAGCAAAAAGACCCTTGTGAGGCTAGGGATGGAAGTGGGGCTATGTGAGAGGGGAGTGTCAGAGGTGATGGGAGCTGGAATGAGCAGCATGGTTCTCAGGGCAAATATGCACGCCCTAGCCCCGGGTACCCAAGCAGAAGGGCGGCTTCCAGCAGGTTCCTTTCTGGAACCACTCCTCGCAAACCCTCTGTCCTTCCCCACTTCATGCTTTCTGTCAATTACTCGTAAATATCCTTCCTACTGTGTGTTGTCCTATTTCTGCTGTTTATGCTCTGTGTCCCCTGCTGGATTGTAATCTCCATGAGGACAGGGATTTCTGCCTATTTTGCTTACATCTGAGTCTCCCAAGACAGAGAGCACGTCTTTGTCTAAGACTGTGAGCAGGACTTCCATTTCAGTGGTTATGACTCTGAGTTTCCACTACAGGGGACACGGTTTTGATCCCTGGTAGGGGAACTAAGGTCCCATATGCCATGCAGACTGGTAATTTATTTGGTCCCCACTAGATGATAAGCTTCTTGAGAAAAGGACCCTGTCTTAACTGACCTGGTAGCCATAATACTGTGTGCTAAATCTGGCAGATAGGAAGTATGTAATGAATGTCTGAGGACAGAGAAAAGTTGAAGGAGGAGCAACTGGCTGACCACAGGGTCAAGATTAGATAAAGAATCTGAGACGTCCACGAGGGGACGCATCACTGATTGAAAGAAGACTCATGGTCCAGAGGAAGAAGAAATTGTACTGGAGCCAGCTTACACTAGCTCCCAAGAATAGATTTTGTGTCTTTGCCTAACTCCATGTCAGTGAAATCACATTGTCAGCTCAAAATCATCATCATTGGGAGTATTTACACCATGGTAATTGGCAAATGTTACATATCAGGGCTTCTTTTTTCTGGAGAGGTGGTTGTTAAAGAGCAAGCTCTGAATATTCATTGGAAGGACTGATGCTGAAGCCGAAACTCCAATACTCTGGCCACCTCATGCGAAGAGATGACTCCTTGGAAAAGACTCTGATGCTGGGAAAGATTGAGGGCAGGAGGAGAAGGGGATGACAGAGGATGAGATGGTTGGATGGCATCACCAGCTCAATGGACATGAGTCTGAGCAAACTTTGGGAGATGGTGAAGGACAGGGAAGCTTGGCATGCTGCACTCCACGGGGTTGCAAAGAATCAGACACAACTCAGTGACGGAACAACAAAGCAATATAAAGATGAGTTGGTTGACTTGCCCCTTTCATTCTCTGCTCAGTGTCTCCTAGGGAACCTCCAAGGCCTGCACGACCCACCTATACTATAAATGGATTCCCATGGAAGACAGCTGTGCTGCTGACGTCAGCTCCCACTTTCAAGAAGCAATAGATTTCATCGACTGTGTCAGGGAAAAGGTAGGCAAAGTCCTGGTTCACTGTAAGGCTGGGATCTCCTGCTTGCCCACCATCTGCATGGCTTACCTCATGAAGACTAAGCATTGCCACCTGAAGGACGCCTTTGATTACATCAGCAGAGGAGGAGCAAGGTCTCGCCCAACTTCAGCTTCATGGGCCAGCTCCTACAGTTTGAGTCCAAGATCCTGCCTTCTACACCCACCCCCCAGGCTCCCTCCTGCCAAGGGGAGGCAGCCGGCCCTTCGTTCCTCACCCATTTTCTGACACTGAGCCCTGACGTGCAGGCTTCCTACTGCACGTTCCCTACCTTGGTGCTGGCCCCAGTGCCCACCCACTCAAGTCTCAGAGCTCAGCTGGGGCCCCCTGACCACAGCTACTTCCTGCTAAAACCCAGGCTAGGCCTGCCAGCCCAGCCCCAAGAACAACTGTGATCTTATATTTTGATTCATGGACATTTCATACCTGTGCAATACTGAAGACCTTGCCCCATCCCACTGTCCTGATGGGACAGTGTAGGGGTTATTAGCTTTGCACACAAACTTCAGACTGACCTCGGGATGAAAGGAAGGCCAGGCCATTGTGACAGCACAGTGTATGCTGACTTCTGTACTTCCTGCCCTTGGGACTGCCCAGTCTTTGCACCTCAAAATTCACCTTTTCTTTCAAGCATAAGGCAATAAATACCTGCAGCATGGGAGAAAGCAGTTGCTAGACCAGGAGAAAAGGTAGTCATGAAGCCAATTCATTTTGAAGGAAGCATAATTTCCACCTTATTTTTTTTTAACTTTGACAGTCTCTATGTCTCTGTTGCTTCAGGGCATAAAGATCACCACCTAGTCAGGAAAGTAACCCTTCGAGGTTTTAGGGACATGATGTATATGCCAGTTTGAACCCTTGGATGCTTTTGAGACTCTATCTTGGGTCAGGCGGAGTCAGCTGGGTGAAGCAGTGAGACAGGAACACTTCCGGTTTCCTTCTCACTGTGGGTTCTTCCCTGACTTTGGACTTGGGCATGATTCTTATTCATACTTGAACCTTTCTTGTTGAACCTCTCCTCAAAGCAACTCTTGCATCATTTGAAAAGAGTTCTTTAGGCCATAGACCAAAAATCACCCCTTTGAGGTGGTGGAAGTGGGTGCCATGAGAGAGAAAGGGAACCCGCTTCCCGGGTCAGTGGCATTGAAATGGCAGTCAGCCCAGCTTGCTGTCTTTATATGTGCTTGTCTCGTCTCTGCTGACCCTTGGGGATGTCTTCAAGCTGTTGACTTCTGGGATTTGCAGATTTCTCACTGTGGTACTACTTCTTTTTTGGTCTGTAGGCTATTTCTCTAGGGGAAAAGGCAATAATTTCCTAAAATCCTCATGAATGTGAAGAAAAGCAGTATGTTACTGGTTATCACCATTTTTTTATAGTGCAAAATAAAAATAATAAAAAGAAAAAAAACACAATAAATATTTCCAAGGAAAGTATGAAATGAGATTTTAAAAATTATACCAAAGTTGACTGTTAAAAAATATGAGTGCATAGTTATTAAATCATGACATTTAGAGTTGAAAATTTGATTGCATGTCAGTTATTTGATACCTAAGCAATTTATGGTATGTACAGAATGTATTATAATGCCAAAATAACACACTCAGGTTTTAAGTTAACATAATCCAATCTACTCACATTCTACCAGAGAATTCTGTTCATTGAATTCCTAAGAAAAATAAGGAATATGTTGAAAAGCAATTCATATTTCTGGATTTTAAGAGTATTTCAAGTAAATAAACATTAACTTTTGTTTGACAGATGAAAACCATAGTCGTGATTGTTATTATTTAGTCGCTAAGTTGTGTCTGACTCTTTGTGACCTTATGGACTGTAGTCCCCCAGACTCTTCTGTCCATGGGATTTTCCAGGCAAGAAAACTGGAACGTGTTGCCATTTC
>SJYX01000713.1:55461-83521 GCA_006410675.1 Oreotragus oreotragus | reverse complement strand
TAGACGAACCTCATCAACACTGAGGGGATGTCGCATCAAGCGGCTAATAGCAGGCAGGCGGTGTAATCCGTGCCCGAGCACCAGGGCCGCGCCCGGGTCAGGGCAGCGAAGGGCTTCGCTGCTGCCGTGTTTTTGTAAAGTTTGCAGGGGCGCGAACAAAGTGCAGCCGTGGTCCAGCCAGCGGCGTATTTGCTCACTTCATAATCTGCTTCCTACATAAGCTGCTACTGAATGGAAAACAAATGGACGGGCAGCAAGTCTGGGAACAGATGGCGCTTCTGGGTGATGAAAAAGGGAGCAGAGGGCCAGCGAGTTTGAAACGGTGGCTCCGTCCCCCTCCCCCACGGTGGCCGGCTTCCTCCTCGACCTCCTCCGGCAGCCCGCTCCTTCCCGTCGGCTCCTCCCACCTTTGTTAGGAGGAAAGCCGTTGCAGGTTAGAGAGAGAGAGAGAAGGTGCTGCTTAATCCTAAACCTTTTTTCGTGCGTTTCAGTCGGGCTCCTGTCTCCCAAAGTGAAGTAAAGAGGCCAAGGCAGCTGGAAGATGGGAGCGAGGCGGCGCGCAAACGGCGGGCATATGGTCCCGTCCTTCCTGCAGGGCCGCTTGAGCCTCCCTGGTCATGCTGGGGCTCGTTCTGAAATATCATTTGGATGCTATTGTTTGTCTTGCCTGAGCTGGAGGAAAGAAGAATCTAAAAAGGAGTTATGGAAATGCCTGGAAATGTTGCCACAATGCCTCTGTACTAACTGTTGAACTACATCTGAGGCAGCTCCATCTCTCTTATAGGTCTGAAAATGTGTGCGGGCTTTCCTGTGACCTTCGGTTCTTCTTGTTTTGGATCAGGATTCTATAGCATCGCAATGAAAGTGCTGTGGTATGAGTTACAATGAGAGTGTTATTCCAGAGTGACAATGACTATACAAATCACATTTTCCAGGATAATTCCCATTTGGAACATTTTGTTTCGGTGCCTCTATTTGGGGCTCTCCTACTTGACACACCATGTGTTGCTCAGGTTTTTTATTCCTAAAACAGATCATTGTTGGCCCCTTGTTCATTATGAAACAATTATATAGTAGGCATGAATAAACATACGGAAAGGAAGGCAGGAAGATATGAGTGAACAAATGAAACTGCTATACTAGGAGGTGTCAGGAGGCTTAACTAGTTGTGTTAGCAGTTGTCTAAGAAAAGTAACCTCTTGGCTCTTGGTTTCTTCATCTAAAAAATGTCTAGTCAAACCTAATGTATTTCTGAAATCCATCCAGATTCAAAAATCTATATTCTAATTAAAAAGACTTCATCCAACATACTTAAGCGCTCTTCTCCTTGGTTATTGGGCTGATGACTTAATTGTGACTAATCAGAGTTACCAGTCCTCTACACAAACACAGGCAATGACATTTAAGTTTATTGTGGGCGGCAAGCCCAAGAGTAGAAGTCACTAAAAGAACAATCTATAATGGAGGTTAGGGGGCCGTAGTATGCAGAAACTAGATGATTTGGGCTTATTGTGTTTCTTTAAGGGGAAAACAACCATTAGCTTTAAGGCAGAGGCGATACAAAGTATAGAGGCAAAAATTAAAGGAAATTTAGACAAGGATTTGAATAGATGATTTAAGAATAATATACTGACTCAAAAGACATAAAAGTGAAATATGAGCAATTTGGGGCTGCATGAGACTGTTCTATAATGAAGACAAGACATCTGAACTTGTAGCCAAGGGAAGAATGCCTTATAGGTAACTGCATGCACTCAAAATGTACTCAGCGTTACAAAAGGAAGACATGAGGGGTATTTTTTAAAATCATTTTTGTTCTAATATTTAATTTTGCTAGAAAGAGTGTTGTAATTCAAATGCAGTAGTTAAGTAAAAGCTGCTGCTAAGTCGCTTCAGTCGTGTCCGACTCTGTGTGACCCCATAGACGGCAGCCCACCAGGCTCCCCCGTCCCTGGGACTCTCCAGGTAAGAACACTGGAGTGGGTTGCCATTTCCTTCTCCAATGCATGAAAGTGAAAAGTGAAAGGGAAGTCGCTCAGTCGTGTCTGACCCTTGCGATCCCATGGACTGCAGCCCACCAGGCTCTTCTGTCCATGGGATTTTCCAGGCAAGAGTACTGGAGTGGGGTGCCATCGCCTTCTCCGAAGTAAAAGCTGGAAGAGATGTAAAAAATGCATTCTTTCAGAGTTCAGGGCCCCTGAGGGGCCCTCCAAGCTGGGGCAAGGTGAGAAACTCCACACAGAAGAACCAGCAAATGCTCCCCTCAACACACGCTTGCCTCCCACAGGGTAGAGAGAACCCTCTGTCGGTGCACCTCTCAGAGAGGCCCCCCACATACTAGTATATATGCCCCAGCACACCAGTATTGAGTAGTGTACGCTATTTGCTACACTGAAATTGAAAGTCACTCAGTCGTGTCCGAGTCTTTGAGACCTCACAGACTATATATACAGTCCATGGAATTCTCCAGGCCAGAATACTGGAGTGGGTAGCCATTCCCGTCTCCAGGGGATCTTCCCAACCCAGGGATCGAACCAGGTCTTTTACGCTGCAGGTGGATTCTTTATGAGCTGAGCCACAAGGGAAGCCCAAGAATACATGAGTGGGTAGCCTATCCTTTCTCCAGCGGATCTTCCCGACCCAGGAATTGAACTGGGGTCTCCTGCATTGCAGGTGGATTCTTTACCAACTGAACTATCAGGGAAGCCCATTTGCTACATTAGCAATATAATTAATTTTTTAGTTAACTTACTCTGTTTTTGACATTNCCTTTCTCCAGCGGATCTTCCCGACCCAGGAATTGAACTGGGGTCTCCTGCATTGCAGGTGGATTCTTTACCAACTGAACTATCAGGGAAGCCCATTTGCTACATTAGCAATATAATTAATTTTTTAGTTAACTTACTCTGTTTTTGACATTTTTTATTAACCAGCTGGCAAATATATAGTTTATACAAGGGAATTTTTTTTTAATTGATAATTTTTTAAAAGAAAGAGAATGAGAAAGAAGAAAGGAAGAGAAGAAAATGTTCTGCAACCCTTCCATCCTCCTGTGTTAATCAAAAGCTTCACATTTTCCAAATCCAGGCTCAGAGTGTGGTTTCTCAGTAAACCCTAGCCTGTGGCCCTGGTCTGGAGAGTAAACTGCAGGTCACCAGAACATAATTCTGAACTTGTTGTTTAGTATCTGATGAAGTTCCCAGAGCAGCACCCAAGAACAAGAACAAAACAACTGAGTTTTGGATGTCACTGAAGCAAGACAAGGAAATAGTCCACTGCTCCTCTCCACCCTCCACTTCCTTGCATAGAGAATGCTCAGCAAAAAGAGAAAATCTTTTTTTTTAAAACATAAGGTATCCACATGAGCTTCTGCATAATTTTACTAGCTCTGCCAATGATCTGAGTATCCATTCCATCTAAAATAATAATAGTATCTCTCATGTATTAAGCACTTACGATGTGCCAGGTAGTTTTCTAGGGACTTTACACATATTAATTTATTTAACCCTCATAACAATTCCATTGGGAAGTTAGCAAATACTAGTCCCATTTTGCAGGTGGAGAAATTGAGGTAAATGAGGTGAATGATTTGCCTGGGTCACATGACCAGGAGCCAGGCATTCCGGCTCCTGACACTGCAAGGTTGAAAGCTTTTTGCAGGAGTTAAGCCTCCTATTTTCACTTATCTCCTTCTGAATTAAACCATACCTGATGCTCCATTTCTTCAGTGAAGTCTGGAATCAGGTGCATGTGTGTGTGTGAGTGTGTGTGTATACATAGAATATTTATATATACAAACTGAGTAGTTCAGAGAAATTCAAGTCAGAAAAGTTTGAGAGCACTTATTTGCTCACTGTAAAGAACTTTCAGCAGAAAAAAATCTGGTGCTTTTAGTCTTCCTTATGTTTAAAATAAAAGGCTTTTATTAAAGCAGGTCATTCAACTAAGATGCAAATTTTTAAAAAAAGAAGAAAGAAAGACTCTTGTAAAAATGACCCAAAGCCATTGTCTTGGAAGAAAATGATAACTAGGTAAACAGATATAAACAGTTTTTAAAATCTCAAGTTTGGGGGTTTCAGTTCAGTTCAGTCGCTCAGTCGTGTCCGACTCTTTGCGACCCCATGTATCGCAGCACACCAGGCCTCCATTCTATTTTGCTGTTATTTCTGCTTTCTCACCATTGTACTCTGATTAAATTCTAGAGATATAACTTCTGTTTCTTTTTAATTTACCGTCTAAGCCACTGGGGAAACCCCTCATTTGCATTCAGTTCAGTTCAGTTGCTCAATCGTGTTCGACTCTTTGTGACCTCATGAATCACAGCACGCCAGGCCTCCCTGTCCATCACAAACTCCCGGAGTTCACTCAGACTCATATCCATTGAGTCTGTGATGCCATCCAGCCATCTCATCCTCTGTCGTCCCCTTCTCCTCCCGCCCCCAATCCCTCCCAGCATCAGTCTTTTCCAATGAGTCAGCTCTTCGCATGAGGTGGCCAAAGTACTGGAGTTTCAGCTTTAGCATCATTCCTTCCAAAGAAATCCCAGGGCTCATCTCCTTCAGAATGGACTGGTTGGATCTCCTTGCAGTCCAAGGGACTGTCAAGAGTCTTCTCCAACACCACAGTTCAAAAGCATCAATTAGCAGAACAAAAATAATACCATCAAAGTTAAAAATCTGATTGTGAGATAACTTGTTCCCAACTATCTGGAAGTGGTTAGGTCTTTCTTTTTGAAAGGAATGATTGTGAAATGACTTTGGTCGCTCTTGCATTTCTGTGTTAAAAGAGCAGAGGTATTTGAAATATGCTTTCCATTTATTTTGAATGCTTCACTGAGAAATTAAACCACACAGTGCCTTTGCCCATTAGGCTCAAGCAGTTTGATAAAAGAGAATGAAAAAAACCAGACAGTTCAGATGTCCTAAGACAGTTTGGTAAGTGATTTGTCTCTCAAGAAACTGTGAGGCTTGAGTTCACTGCTCCTGACTCATAATACATGTCATAAGCATAGAAGGGTCACTGATGTACATACATGTCACTGAGCATTATTATCTATCAACCAGAGACCAAGCATTTCAGGAATTATGACAGGAAGCTCTCGCCTTCTGCTGACTCTGAATCTCTGTGACTTCCTGAGCTCCTTGAAAGTGAAAGTCACTCAGTCGTGTCTGACTCTTTGTGACTGCACCAACTATACAGTCCATGGAAGTCTCCAGGGCAGAACACTGAAGTATACTGCAGAATACTGTTCCCTTCTGCACAGGGTTTTCCCAACCCAGGAATCAAACCTAGGTCTCCTGCACTGGGGGTGGACTCTTTACCAGCTGACCTACCAGGGAAGCCCAAGAATACTGGAGTGGGTAGCCTATCCCTTCTCCAAGGGATCTTCCTGACCTAGGAATTGAAATGGGGTCTCCTGCACTGCAGGCAGATTCTGAGCTCCTTATTTAATGAATTCTGTCCCCTTGCCCTTCCTCCCTGTTGACTGATGATGACAACAGCCCACAGAGCAGAAGATCTGGTCCAAAACCAACTATGGGCTCTTGTCTTCCTCTTCCGGTCCTGCCTTTTCACGCTTTCTCTTTTCTCTGCTCATTGCTCACCTTTGCCATTATCAGTGGGAGGCAGTGGACAAACATTATTCAAGTGAAACTGCATTGCTATCCCAGTAGGAACATTTTAATTTAGACATAAGAGCAGCTCACAATGAATATAGACTTGTAGAGTTTTCCATAGAGTTGTTGTTCAGTCGATCGGTTGTGTCTGACTTTGGTTAAGGTGGATTCTTAACCACTGGACCACCAGGGACGTCCCTGAAATTTTCACTTTTATAAACTGAGGTAACCAGTTTGATTTGTGGCATCATCTAAATGTACAGTTGTGTGCATTCGCCAAGTCAACAGTTATTTCAACAAGTCTTAGACACACACAGCCACAGCACAAACGTTTCTTCATACATCTGCAGAAAGCGTGCACTCTTACCAAAACTCTGGCTTACAAGTTTCAAAGTGATGACTATAAAACTGCTATCAACATCGTGAGAATCACTAACAGATTTCCAGCTACACTTTGACAACATCTTCGTTGTTGCCTTGGGGCTCTTTCGAACGCTGAGCACAGATAAGATCCAGCCCTTCACGACAGTTTTTATGTACTGAGCTGTGTCTCCATGGTGCTGGGCAGAGACAGCAACAGGAGAGAGCATAGTTCTTCTTACTTCTTCTCTGAAAGGCATTATTATGGCCTTTCTCTTACCTGAAGATGATGAATTTTTTTTCAAAAACATGCATTACAGAACTCTATTTAGTCATCCTGTTTATGGATCAGTTGGTGAAAGTTCTTGTGAGATACATAAAACAGTAACTCTGAGCTAAAACTGATTTATTAATACTTCAAATTCAAAACTATGTACATTAGCTCTATTTCTGATTTGGATCAAATTAGGAGAAGGCAATGGCACCCCACTCCAGTACTCTTGCCTGGCAAATCCCACAGACAGAGGAGCCTGGTGGGCTGCCATCCATGGGGTCACGAAGAGTCAGACACGACTGAGCGACTTCACTTTCACGTTTCACTTTCATGCATTGGAGAAGGAAATGGCAACCCACTCCAGTGTTCTTGCCTGGAGAATCCCAGGGATGGGGCAACCTGGTGGGCTGCTGTCTATGGGGTTGCACAGAGTCAGACACAACTGAAGCGACTTAGCAGCAGCAGCAGCAGCTTGAAGAAATCAGATCATTCTTCATCAGATTGAAGAAATTAGTAGACCAAAAGAGAAAGGATGTTTTTACCTACTCTCTAAGACTCTGACCTTTAGTTCTGATATCGTAAGGAAGTGCTTTCTGTATTAGCCAAAACAATTCTTCATATTCCAGACTTTAGCTTTTTGAGGGCATAGATATAATCCATTTAAGTGAGAAAGAAGCAACAGAAAATGGATGTTCAGGAAAATTTTAAACAGAATGAATGACTGTTGCATTTTGCTCTGCCCCGTTTTCCATAATTGTTTTCTGGGCTTTTGATTTCCTATTGGGAAATGTGGAGTTTGAAAATAAGCAGACCTGCCTTTTCTAATTGATTAAATGGAGTGGGAAGGCAGAAAGAAGAACTGACTGTTAAAACTGACTCTTTGAAGGTAGAAATCTGTGAAAACCCTTGGCAGCTCCCAAAGGTGTTGGTCTTTTTATTTGTTAATAATAATACTTGATTTATGTTTGTTAACATTGGAACAATTAGCTTTCTATTTTAATGGAGGTGCACAGTACTCCTTGTACTTAATCCACACAGAACATATGAAAATGGTCTGTTCAGTGTTCCAATGGGAAAATGCTGGCCAGAGGATGCTCGGTGAGGCATGATGGGGTTGGGGGAGGGGAGAGCCCACTTGGTCTTCAAGCTGAGGAGGGACAGGGAGCTGGCTGTGGTTCCCATCTCAGCTTCCACAGAATAAACAGAGAGCAGGCCAGCAACCTTGGCTCAAAGGAGTTGGGGGGCTTCCCTGGTGGCTCAGTGGTAAAGAATCTGCCTGCCAATGTGGGAGACCTGAGTTCAATCCCTGGGTTGGGAAGATCCCCTGCAGAAAGAAATGACAACCCACTCCAGTGTTCCTGCCTGGAGAACCCCATGGACAGAGGACCTGGTGGGCTACAGTCCATGGGGTCATAAAGAGTTGGACATGGCTGAAGGACTGAACAACGGAGAGCTCTCAGCTTAGAGGCACTCACACTGTGCCTGCCAGCTGACACGTGAACACAGTCAGCACTATGAACACTAGCTTATCATTTTTTAAGTTTTTCAAGTGTTCCCATAGTTAATTTATCGAAGACATTTCACTTTTAATTTAGTTTTTTCATTAAATTATAAAAGTTTATCTTTACAAATTGAGACACAAATGTAACTTTTAGAAAATTTTCCATGAAAGATTATATATTGATTATAAATAAATTACACTTTCTTTGAGTCCCACCTTTTTTCAACCTTGTTCTGTATAGCTGTTGGCAACTCTTGTCAGTAGTAAGATGGTCTAACTTACTTTTGAGCCCATCAATGAATCAGAGTGAAGACAATTTTAAAATTACCCTGAGAGGAAGAAAATTGAAGAGTACCATTCATTTTCCTTTGAAGTCTGCTCTGCTATATATAAGACACTTGCATGTAGAACACTCTGAGGTGACCTCCAAAAGTAGAAACAACTCATGATGTTAATGACCATGTGCTCACACAGCCAGATTATGGACTGTAGTCCCCAGCAGGCTCCTCTGTCCATGGGATTCTCCAGACAAGATTACTGGAGTGGGTTATCATGTGTTCCTCCAGGGGATCTCCCCAGCCCAGGGATCGAACCCCGGTCTCCTGCATTGCAGCAGATTCTTTTCCCTCTGAGCCACCAGGGAAGCCCCAAGATTATCTCAAACTGTCACCAGTTTGTAGAGGGTCCCCATCTGTGTTTCCTGAGAATTTATGATCATGGGGAAAGGCGCATGCAGCTCATGGCTTCTTTCTGCTCCCCTGCGGGTCAAAATCCTCTGTCTTGTGCTGGGACCAGAGACTTGCATTCATGGTTTGTCTTCCTTGCCCGTCAGTTGTTATGAGAAACCAGTACAGATGTCCTTGTAGTGTAGAATCTGTCTTTACATTTTGATAATTAGGACTTTGTTTTACCTCTGCTCTTTTATTATTCTCTTTGAGTATGCTCTTATTTCTCTGTATGACTGTAAAATTATAAAAAAATGTAATTGCCACTAGTTAGTAAAAGGTACCTGGTGCATTTTCAAAAACCTTCACATGCTACTAGTACACTTGTTAGAACTTTTTAAAATCATAAATGAAGTTTTTACTCATTAGCAGTGAAAATGATAGTGATAATAAGAGCTTAGACTTTAATTTTAAGCATACTACTTCATAACATAAATTGAAAATATGGAAATGGGGATGGAAATGAAGATTTTTGTTTTATTTTGAGCACGTCATTACTCGGATTGTTTTCCTAGTGCTCTTGTGACTTGTGAAGCACTTCTGTAATGAAGAATATCTGGTGTGAAATGGCCAAGTGTTCAGTACTTATGTTTCTGCTAAAGACATAGACCTTTTCAAAGGTCAGTCGTTTGAGGTTGGCATCTCAGGACCCCCTGGATTTTATCCTTCTTTACTTTCGTATTTCTCTACAGTTGTGTCACTGGACCAATGCAAGGACATCCCCTGATGCCCGTTATCATTATCAAGGCACTTTACATTCGTCTTAGCAATGAGTTGCTTAGCAACTGACCTGATGAAACCTATTGTATCTTCTCTCTGTCTTTTTGGAATATGTCAGGAACTAAATGGAGTAGGTTTGATTTTTCACAATATTTTAGCATTCTACTATCTCTGAAGGTTTATAAGCAGTTTTATTCATTTGTTTTTGAAANACTGAATAAATAAATAAAATAAAATACGAGAAAAAAAAAAGGAAAGAAAGAAAAAAAGCACAGCTAGATCTCAACTCAAAATCCTAGCTGTGTAGCCTTACGCACACACACACACACACACACACACAAGACAGTTGAAAAAAAAAAAATAAAGTGCATGTCAAATGGTGGCTAAATTTATCATGGTAATCATTTTGAAATGTACAGAAATATTGAATCACTATTTTTTGTACCAGGAACACTATAACATAGTGTTATAGGTAAATTACAATTAAAATACAAACTCTGAGAAAAAGAGATCAGATTTGGCTACCAGAGAAAGAGGACAGGGAGAAGGGTGAATTGGATGAAGGCAGTCAAAATGCACAAACTTCCAGTTATAAGATAAATAAGTAATAAGTATGAGGGATGTAATATACAATATGCTAAATATAATTAACACTGCTGTCTGCTATTCATTAAGAGTATATCATGAGTTCTCATCATAAGGAAAAAATTTTTTTCTATTTATATTTATATGAGATGATGAATGTTCATTTAGGAAAAAAAAAAAAAAGGACGCATAGACTTCCTTGGTGGTCCAGTGGTTAAGAATCCACCTGCCAATGAAGGGGACACAGGTTCGATCCCTGGTCCAGGAAGATTCCACAGGCTATGGGGCAACTAAGCCCATGTGCCACAACTGCTGAAGCTGGGGCTGCCTAGAGCCTGTGCTCCATAATAAGAGAAGCCCCACACACCACAACTAGAGAGCAGGCCCCATGCAGCAACCCAGCACAGCCAAAAATAAGTAAATAAAAAATGTTTTAAAAGGACTCATAAACAACTACCATAACGGTATTCAATGAAATCTTTGAGCTAAAAAGAAGTAATATATATATAAATAAAGTGTACACTTCAATGGCCTTTAGTACTTTCACAGAATTTTGTAATCATCATCACAATCTCTTTTAAAACATTTTCATCACCCCAGAAAAAACATCACACCCTTTAGCTGTCATCTTCCCATTCCCTAACCACCCCCAGCACTAGGCAAGCACTCATCTGCTTTCTGCCGCTACAGATTTGTCTGTTTGGGGACATTTCATATAAGTGAATTCATACAACAGATGATCCTTTATGACTGCCCTTTTCACTTAGCAGAAGAGATTTGGGTTGTAGAAACAGACTTGAAGAAAGGCAACCCAGGAGTCCTACCCTTGACCACAGCTGATGGATCAGATCTGACCCAAGCATCTCCTGCATTGCAGATGGATTCTTTGCCAGCTGAGCCACAAGGGAAGCCCAAGAATACTGGAGCGGGTAGCCTATCCCTTCTCCAGCAGACCTTCCAGACCCAGGAATCGAACCGGGGTCTCCTGCATTGCAGGCAGATTCTTAACCAGCTGAGCAATCAAAGAAGCCCCATCCATATGTGCTGGGAGTCTTTATGAATGGATCAGATCTGACCCAAGCATCTCCTGCATTGCAGATGGATTCTTTGCCAGCTGAGCCACAAGGGAAGCCCAAGAATACTGGAGCGGGTAGCCTATCCCTTCTCCAGCAGACCTTCCAGACCCAGGAATCGAACCGGGGTCTCCTGCATTGCAGGCAGATTCTTAACCAGCTGAGCAATCAAAGAAGCCGCATCCATATGTGCTGGGAGTCTTTATGTGCTCGGTAATCAGATTCTCTCCAACCTGAACTGCAAAAATACTGAGACAATGATTCAGTGGTGGCAACACTCAGGGGGAGAAACTTCCCCGGTGGTCTGGTGGTTAAGAATCTGCCTAGCAATGCAGGAGATGCAGGTTTGATTCCTGGCTGGGAAACCATGCACTGCAAAGAAGACTCCGTGCAGCTAAAACAATTTTTTTTAAATCAAGGGGAGCTAAAGATGCCAGAATGCATAGTGATTCCATGAGCTAGAACTGGGCCATGAGGGATCAAGGCAAGGTGAGAAAAATGAAAGTGAATATTGTTAATCGCTCATTCGTGTCCAACTCTTTGTGACCCCATGGACTGTAGCCTGTCAGGCTCCTCTGTCCATGAGATTTTCCAGGCAAGAATACTGGAGTGGGTAACCATTCCCTTCTTCAGGCGATCTTCCTGACCCAGGGATCAAACCCGGGTCTCCTGAGTTGCAGGCGGATTCTTTACCCTCTGAACCACCAAGAAAACCATAAGGTGAGAAACTGGAAAGTAAACTGAAGTGATGGAGTACAAAGAAAAAGATGCACAGCCTGTAGGGTGGACCAGCCGCTCAGTAACAAGTACCAAGGCCAGCAGACCCTGAAGGAAAGCTGAGTAAGGTTAGCAAAAGCATCCCAGCTCCCGCTGTTTACCTCCCAGAGCTGCTCTGGGAGTCTGCTTTTCCTGATCCCCTGTGCCTTCTCTTCCCCCAAAGCCTGGTTTTGGCTTTGATTTTTTTCAGCTTTAACAGGTTCTCTCACATACATATTTTTTTCCCCAGTAAAACCTTCATTACCTGAAATGATATCAATAGGATTAAAATGAAAAGCAGCTAAGTGGGATGAGGGGATAATTAACTCAGTAGAAGATGTACGAGGTGTGGGGCTCCAAGCTGAGGAGGTGCTGGAGATATAACTGCCCGCAAGAAGGGAGTGAGAGCAATGAAAGGAAATTGAGAGTTAACAATGTGGAGGGGACTCTGAGATACAGAATCTTGAAGGTGAACAGAGAAAGAGACGCCTAGAAAGCAAATAAGAAGGGGCAGCTGGAGAGATGGGTAAAGGACCAGGGATGGTGCTTAGGGACCAGAGACGGTGTTTAGGGTGTCATTATGCTCCAACATAGATGCCAGCAGCCTTTGCAATATGGTTACTTGGGTCTGCGTATATTTCCTCCACCTGCTTAGAAAAGCAAAATGACTTCTTCATTCTTAGCTTTGATTTCCATTTAACTCAATAAACCTTTACTGAGAACCACCTTATACAAAGGACTATACTGTAGGGACCAGGCACATGACAGGTGTGGGTGGGGGTGATTAGGCCCCTAGACTCAAGGGAAAGGAGAGAAAGACCTAGTGTTTATTGTGAGTTTTCTGTGGGTCAGGCTGGCACCATGCAATTTATCAGATTTAAACCTCTCAGCAACCAATGCAGAAATTGATCATAGGCTAAAAACAGACAACACATCTCCTTCAATCCTAGCGGCATCAGTTAGTGGCTGTGAATCCTTGCTCTAAGCTCCACTGTAGAACAGGATAAGAATACATGCCTAACAACCACATTGCTTACATAATTTAGCTCCTAGATTATGAGTGGGTTGTTTTTGTTTCAGAGGACAGTATTGGAGGATTTTTGTGCCTTATAAATAGCCCTCAAAGTTTGGGGGGAAAACAATGGTATTAATGTGTCAGCTTCCCTGGTGGCTCAGAGGTTAAAGCATCTGCCTCCAATGCGGGAGACCCGGGTTCGAGCCCTGGGTCGGGAAGATCCCCTGGAGAAGGAAATGGCAATCCACTCCAGTATTCTTGCCTGGAGAATCCTGTGGACAGAGAAGCCTAGTAGGTTACAGTCCACGGGGTCGCAAAGAGTGGGACACGACTGAGCGACTTCACCTTCACTTTCATAACACCAAAAAGGCAAAAAGTTCCACCAAGACATTAGTTCTGATTCAACAATAAGTCCACATTTAATGTGATTTAGGTTCCACTGTTTCTCATCCAGACTGAACATCCGTAGCACAAGAACAGTTCGCCAGGCAGATAGCTAGATTCTAGTTTCTAAAACTAACAAAATCCAATCATGTAAGAGTTTTGAGACCATGAAAATGAAGGAAAGAAATTAACCGTGAGAAAAATCCAAGTCTTAAACTTTTACCCCAGTTTTTGACCCTGTGATCAAAGATTCACTTTCATTTGATCATTTCCTTTCTTAAGTTTTCTTGAATGGGTTTGGTACAATACAACTACTACCGGAACATAGATTTAAAGAATCTCAAGATACTTGCTGAATCGGAATAGAAAAAAAAAAAAAAAGAGGTCAACGTGGTCTGAAATCTCCCTGTGGAATGCCTAATGTGTGAGACGTTCATAGAAAAGATTGGTAATTAACTGTGTTTGGGGCATCTGCTTCTCCTTGTCTGTCTCCCGGTATAGATGGCATGATCTTTGTCACCTGTGACCCATGTGATTCAGATAAATGTATGTGACAGCATGGGGTTGCAACTCTATGAACAATATGATGTAACCAGGTTTCTAACCCTGGTTCCTTGTTAGAATAGCTGGGCAGGTTTCTTAAAAACACTGATGACCTGGCTCCAGCCCACTCCCAGTTTCTTCAGAATCTCTGGGTGTGGAACAGGGGCAGAGGTAGGTATACTGTAACTCCCAGAGGATAGGACTGAAGCATCCAGTTTGAGGTACACTGAGACACAGAACCCACACAGGATTCCCTTGGGCCAGCTAGTGCTGGGTGGACATAGAGACGGAATCTGCCCCTCATTAACCGTAAATTTGAATCTTGTTTTCTTGTCTGGAAAAGGGGATGATAAGACCTTCTTTATAAAGCCACTGTAACTATTAGATGAGAAGCTATGTGGAAAATGCTTGGTAAGTAGTTCAGTTCAGTTCAGCTCAGTCGCTCAGTTGTGTCCGACTCTTTGCGACCCCATGAATCGCAGCACACCAGGCCTCCCTGTCCATCACCATCTCCCGGAGTTCACTCAGACTCACATCCATCGAGTCCATGATGCCATCCAGCCATCTCATCCTCGGTCGTCCCCTTCTCCTCCTGCTCCCAATCCCTCCCAGCATCAGAGTCTTTTCCAATGAGTCAACTCTTCGCATGAGGTGGCCAAAGTACTGGAGTTTCAGCTTTAGCATCATTCCTTCCAAAGAAATCCCAGGGTTGATCTCCTTCAGAATGGACTGGTTGGATCTCCTTGCAGTCCAAGGGACTCTCAAGAGTCTTCTCCAACACCACAGTTCAAAAGCATCAATTCTTTGGTGCTCAGCCTTCTTCACAGTCCAACTCTCACATCTATACTTGACCACAGGAAAAACCAATAGCCTTGACTAGATGGACCTTAGTAGACACTCATTAATGCCAGGTTTCTTCACAATATATCTTCTTATTTTGTCCTATTCTGAAACAAATCCAATTTTGCTCAGTTATTTCAAGAAAGTAGTTCCCGTAACCAGTGTCTTTTCATTCTGTCCCAAGGAACTGATTTTTTGAAGCTGTGCAGTCTTCTGTCGCTCAGGAGCTTGTCTGGTGGGATTGTTCAAGAACAAGCTGAGTGTGAATGCCATGTCCATAGCCAATAAGACTGTCCCATGCCACACCATAGGAGGGACAGAAAGGGCTGCTATTATCTGTATCTGAGCGGATATAATGTGCAGATTCTTCCCCATTTAGGAACTGACTCCTCAAAGCAGCCTAGAGGCTCCCTGTTGGATGACTTGTTGAATTGTAAGGGTTCGGGTGTCCATTTCTGTAGATACCCTATAAACATGCAAAGCAAAGGGAATCTGACCCACTTCCTCAAGCCAAAACACGTAGGGACTTCTCTGGTGCTCCACTGGTTAAGAATCTGCCTTCCAATGCAGATGACATGGGTTCGATCCCTGATCAGGGAGCCAAGATCTCACATGCTGAGGGGCAATTAAGCCAGCATGCCCCAATTAGAGAAGGCCATGCGCTTGAACAGAGATCCATATGATGCAACAAAGATGTTGCATGCTGCAACTAAGACCCAGTGCAGCCAAAGAATTAAGTAAATAAAGATACAAAGCATTGTCTTCAGACTACAATAGACCACGTCTTAAGGACCTTGAAATGCCCCCTTGAGGTCTGTAAGGAGGCACAGAGGGAGTGAAGGTTTGCAAGAGGGTGCTACTGGATAAGTCTGTGGCTGTCTTTACAGGCTGTGGGGCTGTGGCAACAGCAGCTTCATTCTCTTGGCAGCCTGACCCAGGGCTGCGTGAGGAGGAAAGAAGTGATGAGCCCTTCTCCTTAGCACTGCTCTCTTTCCATCTTCAAGTCTGCAGTAGATTTTGGCCCACTCAACACTCCAGAAAGGACCAGGAATTATGTTGACTTCTGTGTTCACCTCAGAGAGAGAGGAAGAATTATTTCCATTTTTATTATCATATTTCATTGGTCTAAATTAAATACTCTTCCTTGAAAGTGAAAGTGCTAATCACTCAGTCGTGTTCAACTCTTTGCGGCCCCATGGACTGTGGCCCACCAGGCTCCTCTGTCCATGGAATTCTCCAGGCAAGAATACTGGAGTGGGTTGCTATTTCCTCCTCCAGGGCATCTTCCCAACCCAGGGACTGAACCTGCATCTCCTGCCTTGCAGGCAGATTCTTTACCACTGAGCCACCAGGGAAGTCCATTTCTTCCTAAGTGTTCATTATTTTGCCATGAAACAGTATACGTTTGGGGGTTGAAGTCTGGATTTTCACCAGTTAGAAAAAGCTCAGAATGTATCCTTGAGGCAAAGACAGGAAACTTCAGCACAAACAGTCATAGCAACTGCATCAAAAGAAGACCACTGGATTCTATTTCAAATAAGTCCGCGTTTCTCATTACATCTGTGGTGCATTGCAGGACTGAAATCTGTAGCTTTTCAACATAATATGTGTCTAGATCAAACAGTATTAAATAATCATTAAAATCTGCTTTGTCCTTCTTGAAGAGCTGCTCATAGCCTCACATCGTGCTGTGTGTATTAATGGAACTTTGGATATAATATAAAATGTGAATTGCAACTGTCTTGGGTGGTAGACAGTTTACTAAAGTATTATCCAGAACACATGCTATCTGATTTACTAACTTATTATCCATTAAAAAAATCCCTGGGTAAATAAATGTGTAACGAAAAGAATTGTTACTCTGTATAATCAGATGAATAGATACAAACAGGGAAGATTGCTGTCATTATGTTGTATATTGTGCTAAACAGATGCACATGGTTTTTTCAAATAGTGTGCTATATCAAACCACTTCCTCCCGTCTCGGCTTTGCTTTTATCAATAAGAGGTTTCATATTTCAAATCAATTGCTGTTTTCTGAGAAGGCCATTCCTCCCCACTCCTCCTTCTCTCACCCTCCTGCCTTTCCCCCCTGCCCCAGCCAACAGGCTTGGCACAGACAGGAAATGACTGGAAAGAGCGGATCTATAGTGTGCTATTAGTATTGGGTCTGCCCTCAGCCACAGGGAGCGAATCATGCCCCAGAACATGTCAGAAACTCAACACAAATCAGAGTGAGTGGAAACCGAGTCCTTGCAAGTTTGCCAGTTGCCCCAGATAACTGCTCTGACAGTGATGAGCTAAGCTGCATCAACGCTATCTGTGTTTCGGATTCTTTGGTAGATGACAGTGGTGGAGAGCACACACCTCCCCATCCCACTGTCATTCTCCCAAGGCACGCATATCTTAGGTGACTGGTAGGGTTGGCAAGGCAGTGATCCTGGGCAGAGACAGGAACTGGCACTTGCCCTCATCCACTCCTCCTTCTCTCACCCTCCTGCCTTTCCCCCCTGCCCCAGCCAACAGGCTTGGCACAGACAGGAAATGACTGGAAAGAGCGGATCTATAGTGTGCTATTAGTATTGGGTCTGCCCTCAGCCACAGGGAGCGAATCATGCCCCAGAACATGTCAGAAACTCAACACAAATCAGAGTGAGTGGAAACCGAGTCCTTGCAAGTTTGCCAGTTGCCCCAGATAACTGCTCTGACAGTGATGAGCTAAGCTGCATCAACGCTATCTGTGTTTTGGATTCTTCGGTAGATGACAGTGGTGGAGAGCACACACCTCCCCATCCCACTGTCATTCTCCCAAGGCACGCATATCTTAGGTGATTGGTAGGGTTGGCAAGGCAGTGATCCTGGGCAGAGACAGGAACTGGCACTTGCCCTCATCCCATCCATCCATCCCATTCACACAAGAAACCTTCTTAGGTACCTAGTGCCTCAGGCAGCATGCTAAGAATGGAGGTGAGAGACCCTCAGAGACTGGCTGGCAAGCCCACTCGTACCAAGAATATGGAATAATAAACGAGATGCCCAATTATGAGATGCCTCTGGAGCACTGAGAAGGAGCACTTGACCCAAACTGAGGCCCAACTCCTGTCCCAAGAGTTGGGATCAGATTAGGAGGGAATCCCTGAACTGAAAGAGATGGAGATGTCAGGGTTAATTCCAGAGTTTGATTTGGCAAAATGGGTAAAGAGTGGTGGGGCTTCCCTGGTGGTTCCGCAGTAAAGAATCTGCCTGTGATGCAGAAGATGCAGGAGATCCAAGTTCAATCCCTGGGTTGGGAAGATCCCCTGGAGGAGGGCATGGCAACCCACTCCAGTATTCTTGCCTGCAGAATTCCATGGACAGAGGAGCCTGGCAGGTTACAGGCCAGAGCGTGGCAAAGAGTCAGACAGAACCGAAGCGACTGAGCGCACACCCACGCACGCATGTAAAGTGTGGCGGCGTTTATTAAGGAGGATATGGTGTCTGTTCTGTAGCTCTTCCTACGGAAAACGGTCCTACCAAACACTCTATTTCAAACCACCTTCATTCAGATATAATTCGCTTACCATGCAGTTTGATGATCCGGAGGGTTGATGTGGGGTGGGAGGTGGGAGGGGGGTTCATGTTTGGGAGTTTGTGTACACCCGTGGCAGATTCATGTCAATGTATGCCAAAACCAATAGAGTACTGTAAAGTAAAATAAAGTAAAATGGAAGCTCTTAAAAAAANTTTTTTTTTTTTTTTTTTTTTGCAGGAAGATTCTTTACCATCTGCATCACCAGGGAAGCCCAGATTGAAAGTTTGTTTCCCCCTCTAAATTCACATGTTAAATCCTAACTTCCAATATGATGATATTCGGAAGTGGGGCCTTTGATGGTGTTGGGTCATTAGGGTGGAGCCTCATGAACGGGCTTCTTGTTGCTGTCATTAAGATGCTAAGCCGTGTCCGACTTTTTTGCGAACCCATGGACTGCAGCCATCAGGCTCCCCTGACCATGGGATTTCCCATGGACAAGAATACTGGAGTGGGTTGCCATTTCCCTCTCTAGGGGATCTTACCAACCCAGAGATCGAACCTAAGTCTCCTGCATTGGCAGGTGGATTCTTTACCACTGAGCCACAAGGGAATCCCCATAAATCAGATTCGTGCCCTTTAAAAGGGACCCAGACAGCTCTCTTCCCTCTTGCACCATGTGAGCACACAGCGAGAAGGCAGCCTTTATGAACCAGGAAACATCCTCTCACCAGACACTGAATCTGCTAGTGCCTTGATCCTGGACTTCGCAGCCTCCAGAACGATGAGGAATGAATGCTTGCTGTTGACACACCAACTTGGTATTAGCAGGGTATTAGCAAGTTTCTGGCATCAGCAGCCCAAGTGGACCAAGACAACGAGGGAAATTGTGCACAGTTTCCTCGCACACAGTGAGCACGGAATCCCCGTCATCATCACTGTCCACTTGTATGTGATGGGCAGACTCACTTTCAGTCCTAGGTTTTCAGACTGAATACTTGCCCTCTACCTCTCACTACGGGCTCTGGCAATAAGGGACACACCTGCCAATAACCACAATACAAGGCAAAACACAGGGCAAGGGCAGGTCAGAGGGACATGGTTCCAGGCCTGCCACCTCTCCCTCCCTCTTGGTGCCAGTCACCTGCCCTCAGCCTCTCTACCACGCCCCTCACTTCACCTGGATGTTCCGCAGCTCAGCTGACACCGTGCATGGAAGCATTCTGTGGACGCTAAAACTGTGGCACATGGACTCTCCTGGCAGTCCAGCAGTTAAGACTCTGCGTTCCCAGTGCAGGGGGCCCAGGTTCAATTCCTGGTCTGGGAACTAGATCCCACATGCTGCAACTAAGAGTTCTCATCACACACCTGGAAGATCCTGCATCTCACAATGAAAACCTGGAGCAGCCAAATAAAGAAAACAAAATGAAATAAAAATACACAAATAAAACTTTTGTGCAAAGGCTACAAATTGGGATATATGGGAAAGACCAGACGTGTTAGGCTTTGTGAAGGACTGCTGGATATTCCAGATCTACTTTTTATGCAAGGACACACATGGAAGGGCCCCCGCTGTAAAGGCTCATCAGCCTCCACTGTAATTAGGCAATAACTTTGCAGCAGGGAACACCTAAGCTGGGTTCCAGAATACCGGGGCGGGGGGGCGGTGGGGGGTGGGCAGTAGAGGCTCCAGAAGGTGGGCAACGATGTCAGGAGGGGAGCTGTGAGAAAAGCAGGGACAGGCACCCACAGCCATGTCACTAACTTCCTTGAGGGGGCTCTCTGAAGAGGCCCAGACCCCACAGCTCCACAAATCCTCTCTGGGCCACCTGGGGTGGTGGTGCCATCTGTGGCTTCATCAAACTGACTGAAACCCTCATAATTAGCCACAAACTATAAAACAGAAAGCCAGGGAAAAGACCACATCAGTGGAAGCTGCCTTAGGAGAGTGAATTCAGACCACCCAGAAAGGCACTCAATTCTTTGGAGTTCAACAAGTCATAGTGTACAACATCATCAACATCCAATGGTGAGAAGTAAACCCCAAATCAGACGCTCTGATTCTGAAACTAACCAAACCCCACTGAAACAAAACAACAAGAGTAGATATAACAGATGGTTATGAGCGCTTAACACACAACACACACCATTGGCTCTAAAACACGATATAATACTCTGAGGTGCAGAGACTTGTCCGAAGGATTCCCCAGATTCTGCTGCGATGTGCTGTGATTGGCTGAGTGGTGTTTATAGAAGTACCACAGGCAAGGAAAAGAGTGTTAGGGTGTAGTCCCTGCTCTCATGAGGCTTACATCCTTCTTAGGAATTCACAGAAAACCACAGCAACAAGGCAGGATATAATAAGCGCCAAGTTGTATGATCCAACTGTAACAGTTTAGCAACTGGCAGCTATCAGTGAAGCCTGCACGTATGAGCAAAGTCTCCAGAGAGCAGCCTGAACTCGAGCCAGAGCTTAGAAGACAAGACTTTCTACTTGGTAAGAATCAGCGCCTGGCACAGAGTAGGTGCTTAATCAATGCCTGCTGATACCAGCAATTCAACATTGCTGATCAAGGATTTGTAGATGGGCATGTGCAAGATGATGTCCAATAACATACCACAAACCCCATCTTTCCCTACCTTCCTTCTGATACACCTCATCTACATTCCCAAGGAAGAATCCAAGCTAATACCATTTCTAGGTCTAAGTGAAGGAGAGGCAAGGACGAGGGGAAAGAGCAGAAATGCACTTTTAGCCCAGAGACCCTGATACTCCAACCACTGTTTCTTCAGCTCTTTTAGCAAAACCTTCAGCTGTATGTTTTCCAACTTACACTGTTTCATTAACACCAGTCCCTAACCACCAGGCATTCAAGCTCTTGCTGTTGCTCGGGGGAGCCTGTATGTCCTTGCAACCTGTGGAATCCCTGCTAAGATTCCGGATAAATGTCCTAAACAAATAAAATTCATTCATTATGTGAATTAAATCAAAATATAACCCTTGCAGTTTTGCACATGGAAAGTAAAGAGAACAATGCATGCAAGCTATTCCACAGGTTAAGCAAAGCAGATAAACACACAGAAGTAGCCACAGGACTAGTGTGGTTTATAAACTAAATACAAAGAGAAAGGAATATTGCCTCTTACTGTCATATGACTTTTGTCAGTTTTGTCTGTTCACGGACAAAAGTTCATAACTCTTTCCACATAAACATGGGATCCGTTTCCACAGGTTTTAGGCGCTCTGAATGTATCTGAATGTCTAGGATTCACATTGCCGCCGGGACCATGTGCATGTGTAGAAATGAAGAAATCATCACTTTACAGAAGAGGAAACTGAGACCCAGAGGCTAAGATGACTCATCGAAAATCACAACAGTTAGGTTCAAAGCCAACCTGCAGAAATACACGTTTCTTCGCCCCTAGCACGTGGCTCTCTTATCCATACTCAGCATTTCTCAAAGTATGCTCCACAGAACACACGGGCCTGGGTTATAGGTACTCTCCAGAGCAGGGAAAAAATTTTTTCATGGTCAGATCAGTTAAGTGGGGCTAACGAAAATTAAGTGGACTTTTTTCACTTGTTCATCTGAACTTGTAACAAACTGTCTTGTCAGGAGAGGTCGGGGAGAAGGGAAAGCACAGATAGCGGTACAGCCTTTCTCACACTCATACATAAGCAGGAGATTTTTGTCCCCCTAATACCTAGAAACTCCAGTGGCAACCCACTCCAGTGTCCTTGCCTGGAGAATCCCAGGGACGGGGGAGCCTGGTGGGCTGCCGTCTATGGGGGTCGCAGAGTCGGACACGACTGAAGCGACTTAGCAGCAGCAGCAACAGCAATACCCAGGAACTCCCTAGGGACAGCAATGTTCCACATGACACAGCTTGGAACAGGTGCTGGAGTCGGGCTGCTTCTCAGGTATTTCCCGGGCTGGAGTGGTTTTTATGTCTGCGTTTAGTGGGGCTGCCTTCCTCTCTCTGCAGAACCTTCTGCAACAAGCACAGAAGACGTGATCCCTGGAGACTTTTGTACAGCTGAAGGCTTCTCTGTACCTTCTGCCTAAAAAAAAGGGAGAGCAGCGGGGTCCCAGCGCTGACCCAGAGCTGATGGATGGCCTCCAGAAATCCAGTTCACCCCAACCACCGGCAGCCTGCCCCACCCGGAAGGCTACACCTGCAGAATGTGTCCTGTCAGACCGCGGTCCCGCCCCGAGAAACAGAGTTGTGCCCCGGGGCAGAGGAAGAGAAAGGAGGAGGAAGAGGCTTTTTCTCTGCTGTCTCTGGAAGGCTTTGGTGGCTTGCTCTTAAAATGCCTGTTTTAGCTCTGTTGCCAGAAAGGCATTACCTGCTCTCCTCATCCAGGGGCCGCGCGAGGGTAGACCCCAGTTTCTGGTGAAGGGACGTCACCCGGGGGTCTCGTTACCGACCTCTGCGGTCACGCCGTGCTCAACTGCTAGGAGAGGTCCAGCTAGACGCAGCGAGAAGGCCCGGAACACTGAGGTTTCCGGAGCGAGAGCTCCCCCCGCTGGCAGTCGGGGCGTTTCGTAACGCCGCTCGCAATTCTTTCCTGTGAGTGCGGAAGCCCTGATTGAGGAGGGAGCTTTCAGCCAGCCACTTTTCTCCAGTAGTGGCTTTTCCCAAGCACTTGAGCTGACGTCGGTGTTCAGCCGTTTGTGATTCTTCCTTCTCCTTGGCTATCTCCCTTTTACCGAAAATGCCCCAGTTTGCCCAGCCCGGATCGAACTGGACTCTTCCGAACTGGGAATTTAGGTTTGGAGAATTTCTCGAATTGCAACAAGGTCTCACTAATAAGATTACATTTTCAAATGTCAGACGCTTTGCATTGACCATCTAGATGGACGAAGGAGAGAGACGGAAAGGGAGGGAGGGAGGCAAGAGGAGAAAGAAAAAACAGACCTGCTTTACTATCATGGGAAAAAGACATGTCTCAGAAAAATGTTTCCCTTAATTGGGATCTGGGGGATGAAGGGTGAAAAAATGCCTCAAGAAAGTTGCCCTTAGGAGGGAGGTCTACTGTACAAACGTTGGGAATCTGGTTTCGCTCTGCTCTGATTGCTAAGCCTTCACTTGCTATAGGACCCCTGGTTCCTGTTGTGTATAAGAATGAAGAGAAAACCTTCCCTCATTTCTAACTTCATCTTCAGACAACAGGCTCTCCAGGATCCCTGGTGGCTGAGAAACTTGATGTCCCTGTTTGGGGAATGCATCCTAGATAACGCTTTCATGGATGCCATCCTATTTTAAACTGAGAACTATTTTTATTTTTCAGATAGAAAGATGAAGGGAAGGAATAGAACTGAGACAGTCTGAAATGGATCTCTGGTTTTATGATGCAGGATAGGGGTAAGGGTTTCTGCTGGCTCTTTTTTTTTTTCCTGCTCAGACAATGGCTCATTAGAATCCACTGGCACAGAATTTGGAGGCTCCTTACAACCTAAGAATTAGAGAGGATATGTGCTGTTTCCTTCCTCTAAAAGTAGAATGGTGCCCATTTGCGAGCTCACTGAAAATAAGAAATGGAAAGACACCAAATGCAAAAATCGAAATAAAGGCGTACCTCCTTCAACCCACTGAATAATTATTCAGATTTATAAAAAATGAATAATAAGGGAGCAAATCTTCATTTTACAGAAGGATGCACCATGGGATTTCTTTACATTTCAAGTTCCCCTGATGCATAAAACATATGATTAGATTTACAAAACTTGATTTACACAGTTTTTTAGGAAAACATCTTTGCGGAAAGATTAGGTGTGATTAGATGCAAGAGCTCTTCTCTGAGGAGGGAAAACAAATGAGCTTAGCTAACAGGAGATGGCAGAGTTAACGACCAAAAACTCTTCATGCCATTTGGGAGGGCTGATTTCAATTCTGTGGCGCTCTTAGAGATTTTTTAGGCAACTCGGAATGACTGCTTACAGAGATGAGAAGAGAGCTCCTCTACTAGCCTGCCCCACACACCGGGTGGGGCTCAGTCTTCTCTGAACTCCTGTGTTCTAGAAAAGTCTGAACAGGGCAGGTGGGAAATCATGGTGTGGGGCCCCCTGTGAGGCAAAACACTGTTAGGAAAGAGAGACCCAGAGAAAGACCGATCGCCCATGTGTTCCTGAGAGCGTTTGGCTGAAGCGAAAAGAAGAAATGTGTTATTCTAAATGAATCAGTTTGTTCCAGCGAGGTCCTAGAAGACTCTCAGAGCCTGCAGAATACAGCTGGATTTTGCAGTTTCAGCTNAGGAAAGAGAGACCCAGAGAAAGACCGATCGCCAATGTGTTCCTGAGAGCGTTTGGCTGAAGCGAAAAGAAGAAATGTGTTATTCTAAATGAATCAGTTTGTTCCAGCGAGGTCCTAGAAGACTCTCAGAGCCTGCAGAATACAGCTGGATTTTGCAGTTTCAGCTTCCATTATTTCCAAAGACCTGTCTTCCCACGAAGCTCGGCCATGTACCAGGCACACAGTATGGCCAGATAGTGACACGCAGTAAACTGGAAAGGGATAGGCTACCCATGACATCTCTCATCTAGTTTCCTGGATGGTCAGAACCTACGTCATTTTTAGATTCAGGAAAACTGGCCATTCTGACCTTAAAGGAAAACTAAGATTCAATTCACATACTCTCTTTTCTGATAAAGAAATACTACTGTGATTCATTGTGAAGTATCTAGGAATTTCTGTCACACTGTGGTCTAATCCCTGATCTGCCTTTAGCCTTCTGATCTGAGGAGCCATGAGAATCAATATCCGAGTTCCTCTCAACAGCTGCACTTTAGGATGGTTAGGAACGGGAACGTTCTTTCTCTCCCCTCTCTCTTGGACTCAAAACCACAATAGCACTGAAAACCGGGCCAGACATCCACTTCTTTAGCTTCCATCATGCTACAGTATTTGTTATGATTTTATCCCTGTTCTGGTGATGTAGCACATTTACTGCTCATGAATATTTGATACTGAATTAAACCATTTGTCACTTGGTTATATAAAGAACACAATTCAGTTCACAGCAAACCATTTGAAAGAGAACTCATTATTATGATATCACAATTTTATTTTATTTTATTGGAGTGTTTTGATTGTTAAATAGACAATACATGTCTTTCTCTCTCTTTTAATTTTTCTTGTCTAAAAGATGAAACCCTGCCTTTTACTTTGCAAACTACATTACTTGATTTCCTTTAAATAGAGAAAAGTCATTTTCTATAATATTAAATTTTTTAATTTGGGACAAATGGAATAATAATGTTTTGCTACAAGACAGAGTTTCAAAAAAGAGAGGGAACGTTTGTCTCTCCCCACTTAAAAAAAAAAAAGCCATGTTAGTATTTCATAACAATTCAGCTAAAAGAACCAGCAACAGCCTGGTTAGAATGAAGAATTTGTAACTGTGTTCTGTGCACATTGTTTTAATAATATAGAGTCATTTAGGCATGCACAGACACATTATAAATCTTGGGTCATTATCAATATGACTGCCACAACAGAATCACTGGCCTGTGCATCTGATCAGGGCACCTACTGGGAGCACTGAAGACAACAACTAGGGTTTTGCTAGGCGAGCTGGACAGGCAGCGAATTCTTGCCTGCCCCGCCCTGTTTGGTAGCAGCTTCTCACCAGAGTTCCGGAGCTGATCTAGGTGCAGGGATCAAAGACCGCCTCAGGGGGCACTGACCCTGCATGCCCTATTCCCTCAGCTAGACATTGCTCCTGAGAGTGACGAGGCAGCCCATTCGACAGTCTGAGAGCCCATCATTGTGAGGACACCATCAGCAATTAGTAAATACACAGAGATGCTCAGAGGAAGAGGTCCATAAACACACAGAAATGGGAAATTGTTCATGAAAGTGGCAAAGTGTTTGTGTTCTATATGGTCATCGATTTCACTTAACATGGCTATTCTCTTGTTTGATTTTTTTTCTTTTTCCTTTAATTTGACCAAAGCAAAGCAGGAAATGGCTCTACAGCTTAAAAAAAAATAGCCAATAAAACAAATTAAACTTCATAAGCCACTCTTTGAAATCATAAAGATCTTCTATTTTCAACAATTGATAAGATATAGCCATGAAATTTGTTTTAGAGAAACAGGTTTCAATATATCATATCAGTTGCAACCATCTGCAAATATTTTCCTTTTTATATTTTCCTCCTTATAAGAATATTTTTTCAGCTTTTTTCCCAAAAAGCAAATTGCTTTTTAATGGTCTGGAGTAATTCTACATGCCCAATATTTGCTGATTCATGTTCTAATATCAAAATTTTCCTTTCATCCAAATGCTTCATTGGGTGTATAATTTAAATAAAACCATAGTCAGATACAACTAGGACAAATAGACTCCTGCATGCTAACTGACTGTTAGCATGACACCAAAAATATTTAAATTCCTCTGTTTTTTATTACATGTGATGAGTCTACTGTATGATAGTCTTTAAAAACTCCCAAAAACTCACAAGCTACATCTGATATTACTTCTAGAATAGCAAGTTGCTCTCTGTAACTTTCTAAAGATACAGTCAGTCCTCTGTATCCTGAGGTTCCACATCCAGGGATCCAACCAACAGAAGACTGACAATACTTAGGGGAAAAAATTCCAGAAAGTTCCCAAAAGCAAAATTTGAGTTTGCTACATACCAGCAACTATTGACATGGCATTTACACTGTATTTACAAGTATTTACATAGCATTTACATTGTATTAGCTATTACAAGTAATCTAGAGATGATTTAAAGTATATGGGAGGATGTGCATGGGTTATATGCAAATACTACAGCATTTTATATGAGATTTGTGCATCCAAGGATTTTGGTATCCATAGGGGTTCTGGAAACAATCCCCTGCGGGTACAGAGCATTGACTCTAAAGGAAAGAGAATACTAGTCAAATTATGCTCCCCCTTCAATAATCTGTTTTACGTCAAACGTTACTGCACATGTGTTTGTGATGATTTTTCCTCTCGATTAACTTTCTTCAGCAATCTCCTTTGTGCATCTGCATTGATCAAATATAATGCCCAGACCATCACAATTTATGTTTTCATGTTAGTTTCCCATTGTTGACCAAAAGGCAGTGAAATCTAAGGTAGATTTTATTTTTTAAAAGGCGAACAACAACAAAAGCCAAAGTCACATAGCTGGTTAAATGAAGTGCAATGTTGGCACAATGGATCGCATTTTTTGTTTGGCTGGTTGGTCATCCTTGATCATCTGAGGACCCAGTGTCCTTAGCTGTAAACTGAGGACACTGGATTACACGGTATCTAGGTTTCTTAAAATTCTGTTTCAACTTAGGGGCTGGTTTAGAGAACAAAGCTTGGCTTTTTAGGGTACAATCTAGGCTAATTCATGTGCAGTCTCTTTAGCCACCTGGTATCATGGGCAGATTACCTGGTGTGTATTGCTGACCTTAGAAAACTTGGAGGCAGGACTCCATTCTCTGGGTTTTGATGTTGTTATTGTTGCTTGGTTTTGGTTGTTGCCTTTTTTATTTGGCAGCAGGGGAGGGATTCACTCAAGTAACTTGATGTATTTCCTTGGACTTAGTTCTTTCTCTGTTTCTCTAACACAAAAACCATCTCCCTCTCCTTTCCTTCCAGTTCCCTGATTCCCCTTTCCAGTTTCCTTGCCTCCCTTCTTCTCCGCAGCCCTCACAAGAGTTTCCTTTTCTGACTTTCTGCTTATTCACCATTTCTCTCACCTATTGTTTCTAAATCACTTTAGATCCAGGGCCTCCTGAAAGTTTCCAGGTTTGCGTTGGTACTCCTTGGGGTTAAAGGGTCCCACAACCTGTCATGGGAACAGAAGGCTGCCTAGGGTAGAAAAGGGAAAGTTAGATTTTATTTTTAAAATGTGGCCATGAAGAGGAAGAAGATCAAGAACAGACAACAAGATTTAATGGTGATGTGACTGGTGATAGAAGCAAGATCCGATGCTGTAAAGAACAATATTGCATAGGAACCTGGAATGTCAGGTCCATGAATCAAGGCAAATTGGAAGTGGTCAAACAAGAGATGGCAAGGGTGAACGTCGACATTCTAGGAATCAGCGAACTAAAATGGACTGGAATGGGTGAATTTAACTCAGATGACCATTATATCTACTACTGCGGGCAGGATTCCCTCAGAAGAAATGGAGTAGCCATCATGGTCAAC
>SJYX01000713.1:38578-52117 GCA_006410675.1 Oreotragus oreotragus | reverse complement strand
GAAAAAAAAAAAAAAAGCAGGGAAGGATGGGGGGACAGTCTAAAAGACCTCTGGGACAATGTTAAATGCACTAACATTTGCATTATAGGGAGTCCCAGAAAGAGAAGAAATAAAGGATCCGAGAAAATATATGAAGAGATAATAGCTGAAAACTTCCTTAATATGGAGAAGGAAATAGTCAGTCAAATCCAGGAAGCCCAGTGAGTCCCAGGCAGGATAAACACAAGGAGGAATACACCAAAATAGATAGTAATCAAACTGACAAAAGTTAAAGACAAAGATAAAACATTAAAAGCAACAAGGGAAAAATGCCAACCTACAAGGGAACTCCCATAAAGTTATCAGCTGATTTGTGAACAGAAACAGTACAAGCCAGAATGGAATGGCATGAGATATTTAAAGTGATGAAAGACAAGAACCTACAACCAAGAATACTCTATCCAGGAAGACTCTTATGCAGATTTGATGGAGAAATCAAAAGCTTTTCAGACAGCAAAAGTTAAGAGAATTCAGCACCTGCAAACCAGCTTTACCACAAATGCTAAAGGGATTTATTCAGGAAGGAAACACAAAAGAAGGAAAAGACCTAGACAAAATAAACCCAAAACAATTAAGAAAACGGTAATAGGATCATATATATCAATAAGTACCTTAAATGTAAATGGATTAGATGCACCAATCAAAAGACATAAACTGGCTGGGCAGATAAAGTGAAAGTGAAAGTGAAGTTGCTCAGTCGTGTCCGACTCTTTGCGACCCCATGGACTGTAGCCTACCAGGCTCTTCTGTCCACGGGATTTTCCAGGCAATAGTACTGGAGTGGATTGCCATTTCCTTCTCCAGGGGATCTTTCGACCCAGGGATCGAACCCAGGTCTCCCGCATTAGAGGCAAATGCTTTAACCTCTGAGCCACCAGGGAGTACCTGGGCAGATAAAAACATGTGCATGTATGCACTCCCACTTACCACATCATCCTACTTAATATCCCAAATTGTATGTAATTATTTTATATTGTTAGTTAGGCATGTTTCCATTATGGCTTGCAACTATAATTATCTTTTACATTTTGCCTGCCTATTAATTATGAAAACTAATAAACAACTTTTACTATTGTGATTAACTATTATTCACTTAATACCATTGTATCATGGTTAGTTAACAGAAAATAATACAATTCTTTATCACCAAAACTACCATTTAGTAGAAAAATTTGTCTTCATTTTTTAAAATTCAGAGGAATATCAGCATTATCTTGGAATTTTCTGAAGAATACAAATGCCCAAATATTGCTTTTTTTTTCTTCAAAGCTCCACATGTTTCTGTAAAAAAAATTTTATTTTTTAGTTGAAGGATAATTGTTTACAGAATTTTGTTATTTTCTGTCAAACATCAATAGGTATCAGCCATAGGTATACATACTGTCTCTTATACACATCTAGATGTGTATAAGAGACAGATATATAGATGTGATAGTTGGACTGTGAAGAAAGCTGAGTGCCAAAGAATTGATATTATTGAACTGTGGTTTGGAGAAGACTCTTGAGAGTCCTTTGGACTGCAAGGAGATCCAACCAGTCCATTCTAAAGGTTGGGTGGGTAGCCTATCCCTTCTCCAGTGGGACTTCCCAACTCAGGAATCAAACCAGGGTCTCCTGCATTGCAGGCTACCCACTCCAGTACTCATGGGCTTCCCTTGTGGTTCAGCTGGTAAAGAATCCACCTGCAATGTGGGAGACCTGGGTTTCGATCCCTGAGTTGGGAAGATTCCCTGGAGAAGGGAGTGGGTAGCCTTTCCCTTGGTCATCAAAGGAAGGATATAATAGTAGAGAGCAATACCCACAGGGCAGAAAGAAGAGTTTTCTAAAAAATCAGAAATCTCTCCGCTTCCATTGTTATTACTGGTATTCGATATTGAACATGTCTTCTACTCACACCCAAATGTGGACAGAAAGTGCTATTTTCTTCCCTGTCAGTGCGTACATGGCTGACAGTGTGCAGAGCCCAGCCTTTCCTCTCCACCTCTGGTGGCACCTGGCCTTTCAGAGGCATATATAAGAGCCTGTCTTGATTCTGGGTAGCCTCTGGGTAGCCTCTATCATGAACTCCAAAAGCCAGAGCTTATACATGTAGGAAGCTTGAGTGGGAAGAATCGGTGGCAGAGATCCTTGTCTTGGCTGGGGCATATAAAGACCCAGGCTCACCAGAACCCTCTTCTTGAGATCCATGCTAAATGAAAACTTCCCAGAGCTCTCAGCAACTCTTGATCAAGCACACGCAGAAAGTATTATTTAAGGAACCACTCAGTCCCAGACCCTGAGGATATGCAGAGGGACAAGTCTGGCCCAAAGCTGAGCTTCTACAGCAAGACCATGAGATCCAGAACCACCTCTGCTCCCACCTGCCTGGTTCGCCATGGGAGGGGGGACTCCCCCAGGAGAACCCTGGGGGGCTGGGAATGTTGCAAGAATGCTGGGTCAGTGAGGAGAAAAGTATCTGCTTCCTGCAGATGCCATGTGGACTTCAGCTGCCTGTCAAGGCATTTTCATCTCCAAGTGTAACGTGTTCACTGAGTAGCAACTCCTGCATATTAGCTTGGGAACCAGGTCTGCCAAGATGACCTGAAAACACTTGAAATCGATGCCATCCCTGCAGTTAATGAGGGGTGGAGCATCTCTAGGGGTCAATTTCCTATTTGGATACACTCAAGTTCATCCAGTTTGTTTCAGAATGGTAATAAAGGCCCTCAGTGAATCCAATATACAAACCCCTGTTCCTGGGGCTATGCCTGATGTAGATCCCACTCTGGATTTCATGGAGGGGGGAGATCTACCTAATTCCTTTTTGCTTCATGGGACACTGTGTCTTCTCACGCAGGCTATCAATGGTCCAGGGCTTCCCTGGTGGCTCAGCTGGTTAAGAATCTGCCTGCAATGAGGGAGACCTGGGTTCGATTCCTGGGTTGGGAAGATCCCGTGGAGAAGGGAACGGCTACCCACTCCAGCATTCTGGCCCGGAGAATCCCAAGGACTGTATAGTCCGTGGGGTAGAAAAGAGTTGGACGCGACTTTCACTTTCACTCTCATCATCGGTCCTCGTGAAGCAACTAGAGAAAACTCACAAAAGGGAAGGCACATGATATTTAAGATTTCTCTTGAGTTCTCAAGCTTTTGGCAACACTGGTTAGAGAACTTATGCTAAAATTTTTGCAGACACCTCTGGAGTTCAGACGCGCTCACCTTAAAATAAACAAACCTCATCAGCTGTGCGAGTTGAGGTTTTCTTTGCAATTTAGCTACCTTGTGTGTTTTTATGGCAACCTCCCTCCCACCCCCACCCCACCATTTATCACGTCATCTTATCACAGTCTCTTTCTCAGAGACGCAAATAGCACACTAATGTTTCCTTTTGTGAGGGTGAGTTGTCAGTCTCTTCAGAAAGGGAACACTACAGACAGCTCTTTCTTTTGATAATCTTCCTGACACTTGCCTGAGCCCGACTGATCCATCACAGAGAGCCTGGCTCCGTGGAGAGGCGCATGCTGACAGTCAATCAGTATGGATGTCACTTTGTGTCCATCAAGAAAATATGTAAAGTGAACCATTGTGTACTTTGCGCTAGGAAATAGGCTTTCTTTTCTCCTAAATCTTGTCTGTTTTTCATTGGCTGACAGTATAAATACAACACACAGAACTCTGCCCTTTTAACATGCAAGTCTGAAAGCCATCCTCTTGGTGCAGTTTTCAGCTTATTGGTGTACTGTTATTTTCCTTGACGAAGGAGCGGGAGCATGAACATGAAGACTCAAAATGCCATACATTGTCAGGCTCAAGAGCAGCTTGTTAGACTCAGGAATGCGGCACTTGGTGTGAAATTGCTATTACATTGCATCACCAACCATAAACCTTCCGGTCACCAGAAAGCCTCTCAGAGACCATAGTCCTCAGTTTGTAAATGTAGAGCAATTTAGAGAACTTGTAGGAGGAGGCCAGGAATATGGAACTATAAAAACATAATGTAGTCATTTCTCTAAAGGAGTCTGACACATCAGCCTAGGTGAAGCCCAAAACTTTCTCTTGGAAACTTTTTTTCCCCATCTGATGTGGGGTTGAGGGGCAAAAGGGAAGGTATGGTGGGAGGAAGGAGCTGGGGAGAGGCTGGGATGGAAAAAGGAAAAATAGATTTTATATTTACATTGGTGTACTGGGTAGGCAGGTCGGTCACTGGCTGTAGGGGGCCCTACTCTTTCCTTTCTGGGAATAAAGATGGATAAAAACCACCATCAACCGACTGCCAACTGGGACCGGCTAAGATCTGTGGCCAGAATTATAACTGGACCTGTGAGACGTTTAGATTCATTACATACAGCCTTTTAAATAGAAAAATCTGTAGAAACCTAAATGTCCATTGATCAAAAATGATTAAAAAATTATAGGGATTCATCCTATGGAATCTTCTACTGCCATTCTAATGAGGTAGATCTTTTTGTTCTGCTATAGAGATGTGCCCAGTATGTGTGGAGTGAAAACAGCATTTTGCATTATGATATGAATAGTGCAATTCCATATTTTATTTCTAAAGCTTGATACAAATGCCAACAATTAACAATGGTTAATCCTGAGGTAGTGGGATTGTGAGAGACCATATATTTTTTTTTTTTTTTTTACATTTCAGATGTTTGCTTGAATTTTTTTCAAACAAGTGTTCATTTGCTTGGCTATTTCTCTTAAGCCTATAAGAAAATTTTACTTTCATTCATACATAATCTCCAAGGCACGAAGGGGTTTAGGAGAGAAATTTCATGTGCCCTCATTCCCTTGGAGAAAAGGATATGTGTACTTTATACATATGTATTATGTATAAATGTGTATATTATATATAAACTAATATTTATATAGTAAATATTTATATATTTATATTTCACCCTGGGGTAAAAATTAGGATGAAAAATCCATGTTTAGAAAACTCTCAGGCAGACTTTCCTCTCGTTGGCTGAGAAAAATAAGATTTTGGTGTGCTCTGCCAATGCAACTGAATTGAATTGAATTTGTTTAAAGGAAGAGAAACTGGTTCTTCTAGGCCTCCCACAAAGATCTAGGGATTCCATGACAAAGAAATAATAATCCCTGTGGCTTCTAGACTAAAAAGAATTCTGTAGCGTCGACATAAACAAACATCCTAATAAAACCCCCTTTTACTTTAAACACATATCTCTGCGAATTCTTTTTCCTTGTCATTTTGACTGAAAATAAAAGATGTCTTCAAAAATAAATTAAATACCTGACCAGGAAAATGAACCCCTGATTTGAAAATTCAGGGAGCATGCCAACCCACAGCACTGGAATTTTGTACAGGACTGTAACTCCTAATAAAAAAGCATGAAGTATTACACAAAAACCCTGAGCTGGAAGCTGAGAGACCAGGGCAGTGATACTCGTGGATTAGAGCAGAAAGAAACGCACCGTGCGTATTCGTGCAGGTGCTTTCTAGTCCAGGGGAAGGGGTGGTGTTTCATTAAGGATGGGATCAGAGGACTTGAGTCAGATACCTTTTTTTTTTTTTGCCCCATCAATAGAATAATCTGTAAAGAAATGAAGTTAAATTCGATGAGAATTTTTAAATGACTTTTAAAACCTCTTGACATGATGTGTGGATCCGAACACACTTTTTGTCTTCTGCTCCAAGAGTGGGCGAGGCTGAGACTACTGCAGGAGCAATATCAGAACACACATGCACACAGACTCCTTCAGCATGTCCACGCGAGAAAGAACAAGACGGGGATGACATACAAACGTAGAAGCATTTAAGAAATACTCACACTTCACGGTACAACAGGATTACAAAACCTTTGGAATAAGTTTGCTCGTAAATGCTAACCTAATGGCAATTCTTAAACGTAATCAAAAGAGAACAATGCTGTATGTCCATCAGTGGGAACGTTAGTTTACAAATTACGCTACATCTAATAATGGGACGCAGCCACGACAAATGATGGTTTAGTTTTAGATTTAATGACAAAGATAGGAAAGTGATAATTATGCAAATTATATATTTGTATATTACAGGTGAGATTTTATTGGTATTATATAAAGTGATGCTATATATTTTATTGTATACAGCATTTAAAATGTTTTATTATATAAAATGAGAAGATCTGATCGCAATACCATATGAAGTGGTGGGTTCCTTTTTGTAAAAACACCTGCTATACATAAGCAAAGCTTAAAAAGTGTAATACAGAGAAAACAAAGGCTAAAAATGGGATATGTGTATGCGTATGTCCTCAGGAAGGGACTCCTGAGGGATGTGGACTACAAGGGTACACAATAGTTTGCTATGATACAAGGGATGTTTTGATGTAGCTGGTCATGATATGAATGTATACTATTAAAAAAAATTTTTTTTTAGTATTGAGTCACGCATTTATGATTTGTGTACCTTCTATGTGTATTTTACATATCAATGAATACAGAACATAGGACAAAGGTATTAATGATACGCTCTTTGGAAAATATGTCTGATGCTGATTTTTCTCAGTCTATCTTTCTATAACTTAATTTTTTAACATCACTCACATACTTCTTTTATAATCTGAAAATAACAATAAAGCACTTATCTCAAAAAACAAAGCCACGGAGAGCAAGGACGGTAAGGATTTTTCAGAACTGAGGCAGGCAGAGCATGCCTCTGTCGAGCTCATTTCTTTATTTGTGGAAGATACATATTATCCATACCATGTTTTCCATACCTTGTACACATTTTCCCCCCATCCCAGCTAAATCGAGTTTTCACTTCGTGGTTAAAAGGTGCAAGTAACATGGAGACCTCATCCTCCTGCCTCATTAGGAAAATATCCAACCAAAAGAGGTCAGCAAGCAGAGCAGCGTCCGGCCCGGGAGGGAAGTGAGTGCGAGAGGAGATGAAGGAAGGCCCGTCTGAGATTCCCGCGGCTCTGGCCTCCAAGCTGACGGGTTCTGTTGAGGTGTGTTGCTGTGTACGTGACAGGTTATGTTTATTTCATGTTCTGAATGATTCCTTTTTAACCTACCAAGTATTTATAGCCCATAGAAACTCAGAGATGAAAGTTCTTCCAATGTGCAAAAGCCACAAACGACAAAATCTTGTTAGAGTGGCCGAAGCCAGGAGGGCTCTCAAGCCCGCGTGTGCGTCTGTCCGTCTGAAGCCCCGTTCATTACGACTGAGCTTTTCTGGGCTGGTCCTCAGTGGAGAATGGGTGACCCTAGGAGACCATTGCGACCACTGTGTTGTGAGCTGAAGGAGAGCCATTGAACACAACAAAAAGGATGCTTCAAGGACACACGGCAACACAATCAGAACCATGCCACAGGCTCTGATGGCTAGGAGGTGACAGCGGGAGTGATACAATTAGGGACAGGAGTGGTTCAATTTAGGGGGAAAAAAAGCCCACAGAAGTATGCTGTTTTCGGGACAAAGAGGCTGAGTTCTAAAGTACCCCCAATAAGCAGCTTCCACAAAGGGCTGACCATGTGCCTGTAGCAGATGGCCCTTTAAGCCACACTCAGACCTGGCGCTCTAAAAAGAGTTCGGGGCAGCAGGCTTGCAGGCGAGGGAGAGCTGAGCTGCGTGAGGATGTGCGGGTGCCCTGGGTACCAGAGACAGGCCGAGCCAAACAAAGCCGCCCCTGGCAGGACTGGTGAGTCTCCAGCCTGTGTCTGTTCTCCTCCTGCCTCTCTCCTGTGCCCCCCCTCCCCACAGCTCCCTGCTTTATGCATTTTGAAGGGATAAGCCAGTTGAGGATGCCCACGACTCATTTGTTCAGACATTTGGGCTATAAAGCTCAGTCAATCCAGCAGTGAACACTTTTCCTCTAGACAAAAATTCTCAGAAAATAAGAGCTTTATCATCTTCTGGATGTCCAGGTTGGAAAAAGCTACGTCTTCCCTAGCAGGACTACTAGGATGCATATAATCCCATCAGTGACAATGACTCGTTGTCAAGAAGTAGGGGAAGACACAGATGAAGACAACATGGAATAAAATATTTTAACCGTATCATTTTCCAGGACTGTTGGGCCCAGGTTAATCCTTTATAAATATGTTCATAAGCCAGTCATGAAAAATGAATCTCAGCCAGCCCTTTGATGGGCTCTTGGAATAGGAGCAATGGGGAAAGCCCAACACTTCTTCTTTCCCAGACTACTCTTGAGTCTGGGGACATGGAGTTCCGAAGTGCAAAGATCCAATTCGACATCTCTAAACACTGACATCCTTGACTTCTGGGAGGGCTCTGGGTACGCATTTTTCCTTTCTCTTGCAGTTCTTGTGGGTAAGTTTCCTTCTTCAAATACGACTGTTGTGTGCAGTAACATTAGTGCGGGGAGGAATCGGTGCATATTTCAGAAAAGATAAACCCTGAAAATCCTATCAGTTTTAGGAAACAGACTTTCTCTACTAGTAGGCACAAGAGTAGTCTGCCTTAGAAAAAAACACATGCTTGAAATCGACTTACTCTATAGACACTCAGAGAATGGCATGTGGGACTCAGGGTTTCAGAGTACAGTTGTGCAGTTTGTGCACTGAACAAATAATCTCAAAATATGATGTGAAAGCTCATTTACCATGTGTGGAGGCGTTGCTTGATGCTAACAAGTAGATGAATGTCTTCTTTGGGATACTGTTGTCCTGTATCAGCATAAATACTACTCTTGTGTTCTCCTCTATGCCCTGACTCAGGGATGATGGCAGTCCCATGCGTGCACATGCCTTACTTTTGTCTGTCCAACGCCCTGACTGTCCAACCACGGAACAAGCACTTGGGTAATCTGCATACCACATGGCAATAAGCTCACCAACCTGCTCCTCAGTAATGATAATGATTATTTCCACGTAATGAATTTCTACTACATGCCAGGACCTGTGCTGGCTGAGGGCTTTCCAGATGATGTTATTTAGGTTCTTTCAAATAACACAGGGAGGTTGACAGACCCAAATTCAACCTCAGGTATGTCTGACTCCAGAGGTCATGTTCTTCAAATGGTGACTGTGGGGTCACCTCCTCCCTCTGACCCTCCGTTAGCCTGCACAGGATCCACATGATCTCCTGCACAGGAATGCTGCTCCCCGCCCCAGCATTCCCCTCCTAATTCCTCATCTTTTGCGTTCTCAGCTTCAGAATTGCTTTTCCTTAAAGAAATTAGGCCTTTCCCCCCCCCAGCACTTATAGCCCACAGACAGTGCATGTTAGTTTGTACTTAGACTTGTTCACTGTCAGCACTGCAGACCTTGCCAGGCAGGCCTGTGCCTGGTACCTGTACCGCTGGGTGCCTGATGCCCAGGGCTGCGCACGCAGGAAGGCTTATGAACATCTGATGAAGGAATGAATAGCAAAGAAGGGTGTAAGCAAGGCAGATAACACTCCTCTTTAAACTGCTTCTAGCTTAGCCATATGATTCTGATTGTGAGGAAAACTCCCAGCTGACACTGACTCCTTCCTTCAACAATCACTTTGTACTGGTGGCCTCAAGCAGCCTTCCTGAGGAGCCCCCAGCTCCCTTCTGCCCGAGTCTCCCCAAATATCCCTCGTCTTGACCCCGCTACTCCTCCCTCTCCTAGGAGGGCTCTTGACCCCCCTGGATGATGAAATTCTGGCCTCACGTCCTGCAGGATAACATCTCTCCTAGATTCTCTGGTTAGACGCAAGGCTGCTCACCATTTTTAGTGTTAACGTGACTCAGTCCCACCACTGAGTACAATATTACTCATTAGTTTCGTGTACCATGATCATATTATAGTGGTATAATACACTGTGACAATCTTGATACTGTCGTCTGACGAGCCAACAAACCTGACAATCTCATTTTAAGGCATCTGCAATTTAAAGAAAAAAAATGTACACTCTAATGTCACCGCATCCTCCCCATGAGAGGAGGGGCTGGGCCCACTCGGAGTATGACATTCTGAGATGCTGTCAGAATCCTGAAAGTTAAACAAAAATCCTCGTGGTGTTACAAGTGAGAAGACAAAAGCAGCCGCCACCTGAATAGATAGCTGTCACTCCAGACGACAGCCTGCCTGCTATTCAGAGGCATTGCTTTGGAGGGGGATGCTGTGCTGAGGCTTCTGCGGGCGTGTCCACCAGGTACCTCACTCCAGCAGCTGGTGGTGGGAGGACCTCACCCGTTATGGCTTGTCCCTCAATGGGAAGGCCATGGTTCTGTGTCTGGGGAACAAAGGCTATCATAGGGCCCCAACATAGTAGCCCTGTTGTGAGGTACAGCAGTATCCACCATTTATATTAATCCAGAGAACTGCAGTATAAAGCTGTGTTGAACCATACCTCATTCAGGTATAATGTGCCCATTTAACTCTGTTGCTGTATTTTTTTTCAATTGTACCTGACCTCAGATCAATGTTTTCTGACTTTTCCACGTATAGATCTCCTATCAAAATTAATGACTTGTATCTTTAAAGAAAAAAAAAAATGGCATGCTGCGATTCATGGGGTTGCAAAGAGTCGGACAGGACTGAGCGACTGAACTGAACTGAACTGAATGTCAAAATGCTCCATAATATCAATAATTTTGAAATAGAATTTACTGATGATAAAATTATTGTTTACATGTTATTTTTTATTCTTTTCTTATGGGCTGAAGTGAGTGTTAAGGTCCATATGTTGAAGTCTTAATCCTTGGTACACCTAAGAATTTGACCACATTTAAAGACAAATTCTTGGGGCTTCCAGTTCACAATGGTGGGGTAGAAGGACATGAGCTCATCTCCTCCTGCCAGAGCACCAAAATCGCAACTAGCTGTTGAACAACCATGCACAGGAGGATGCTTCACCCCAGCAGAAAAAGATACCCCACATTCAAAATCAAAGAAAAAGCCACAAAGAGATGGTAGAAGGGGGACAAAGATGATAAAATCAAATCTCATCCCTGCCACATGGGCAACTCACAAACTGGAGAATAGTAAGACCAAAGAAGTTCTCCCACTCTTGTGTAGGTTCTAGCCCCCATGTCAGGCTTCCAAGCATGGGGACCTGGCAAAGGGACCAGGAATCCTCAAGGAATATGATCTTGAAGGCCAGTAGGATTTCATTACAGGACTTCCACAAACCTGTGGGAATCAGAGCACCCACTCTAGAGGGCATAAACAAAATCTAGTGTGTACCAAGACCATAGGAAACTGAACCAGACCTACCTGCTAGTGTTAGAGAGTCTCCTGTGGAGGTGTGAGTCAGCAGGGGCTCACCACAGGGATGCGGGCACTGGCAGCAGCCCCTGGAAGATATACCTTGGTATAAGTCCTCTTGCCTCTTGGATGTCACCATTAACCCTACCATAGAGCCTGGAGACCCTAGGGCTTGATTGCCTCAGGCCAAACAACTAACAAGGGGGGAGCACAACCCCACACATCAGCAGATAACTGAATTAAAGTTTTACTGAGCAAGGCTCTGCCGACCAGAACAAGACTTAGGTTTTCTCACCACCAGTACTTCCCATCATGAAGCTTATATCAGCCTCTTAACTTTATCCACCAGAGGGCAGACAGAAGAAAGAACCACAATCCTACAGTGGCTAGGACAAAAAACACATTATAGAGAGTTAATCAGGATGAAAAATGAGAGATAAATCCTAGATGAAGGGACATAAAATCTCAGAAAGATAAAATCTCGGAAATACAACTAAATGAAGTGGAGCTAGGCAACCTTCCAGAAAAAAAAATTCAGAACAATGATAGTGAAGATGATCTAAGATCTTGGAGACAGAATGGAGAAGACATAAGAAATGTTTAACAAAGATCTAGAAGAAGTAAAGAATAGACAGAGATGAACAATACACTAGAAGGAATCAATAGCAGAATAACTGAGGCAGAAGGATGGATAACTGACCTGGAGGACAGAATGGTGGAAATCACTGCCTGCCACAGAACAGAATATAGGAAAAAAAAAAAAAAGCAGGGAAGGATGGGGGGACAGTCTAAAAGACCTCTGGGACAATGTTAAATGCACTAACATTTGCATTATAGGGAGTCCCAGAAAGAGAAGAAATAAAGGATCCGAGAAAATATATGAAGAGATAATAGCTGAAAACTTCCTTAATATGGAGAAGGAAATAGTCAGTCAAATCCAGGAAGCCCAGTGAGTCCCAGGCAGGATAAACACAAGGAGGAATACATCAAAATAGATAGTAATCAAACTGACAAAAGTTAAAGACAAAGATAAAACATTAAAAGCAACAAGGGAAAAATGCCAACCTACAAGGGAACTCCCATAAAGTTATCAGCTGATTTGTGAACAGAAACAGTACAAGTCAGAATGGAATGGCATGAGATATTTAAAGTGATGAAAGACAAGAACCTACAACCAAGAATACTCTATCCAGGAAGACTCTTATGCAGATTTGATGGAGAAATCAAAAGCTTTTCAGACAGCAAAAGTTAAGAGAATTCAGCACCTGCAAACCAGCTTTACCACAAATGCTAAAGGGATTTATTCAGGAAGGAAACACAAAAGAAGGAAAAGACCTAGACAAAATAAACCCAAAACAATTAAGAAAACGGTAATAGGATCATATATATCAATAAGTACCTTAAATGTAAATGGATTAGATGCACCAATCAAAAGACATAAACTGGCTGGGCAGATAAAGTGAAAGTGAAAGTGAAGTTGCTCAGTCGTGTCCGACTCTTTGCGACCCCATGGACTGTAGCCTACCAGGCTCTTCTGTCCACGGGATTTTCCAGGCAATAGTACTGGAGTGGATTGCCATTTCCTTCTCCAGGGGATCTTTCGACCCAGGGATCGAACCCAGGTCTCCCGCATTAGAGGCAAATGCTTTAACCTCTGAGCCACCAGGGAGTACCTGGGCAGATAAAAACATGTGCATGTATGCACTCCCACTTACCACATCATCCTACTTAATATCCCAAATTGTATGTAATTATTTTATATTGTTAGTTAGGCATGTTTCCATTATGGCTTGCAACTATAATTATCTTTTACATTTTGCCTGCCTATTAATTATGAAAACTAATAAACAACTTTTACTATTGTGATTAACTATTATTCACTTAATACCATTGTATCATGGTTAGTTAACAGAAAATAATACAATTCTTTATCACCAAAACTACCATTTAGTAGAAAAATTTGTCTTCATTTTTTAAAATTCAGAGGAATATCAGCATTATCTTGGAATTTTCTGAAGAATACAAATGCCCAAATATTGCTTTTTTTTTCTTCAAAGCTCCACATGTTTCTGTAAAAAAAATTTTATTTTTTAGTTGAAGGATAATTGTTTACAGAATTTTGTTATTTTCTGTCAAACATCAATAGGTATCAGCCATAGGTATACATACTGTCTCTTATACACATCTAGATGTGTATAAGAGACAGATATATAGATGTGATAGTTGGACTGTGAAGAAAGCTGAGTGCCAAAGAATTGATATTATTGAACTGTGGTTTGGAGAAGACTCTTGAGAGTCCTTTGGACTGCAAGGAGATCCAACCAGTCCATTCTAAAGGAGATCAGTCCTGGGTGTTCATTGGAAGGA
>SJYX01000713.1:0-36970 GCA_006410675.1 Oreotragus oreotragus | reverse complement strand
CAGCCATACATCTCACCCTCTCCTCCCCTCTCCCCATGTCCATAAGTCTGTTCTCTATCCACATATGTTTCTAATGAGCAGACATGTTTAAAAACAACTAGACTATATGATGCTCTTTTACTTTTACCTATTCTGATGTTTTTCTATTTCATATTCAGTGCTTCTATTACATTTAGTTTATGTTTTCCATCTCTTTTATGTTCTCTCAAGTCTTTATCAAGTGTAGTAGAAAAGCTGTTGTATACATACTCATGTATATAAATAGTAAATATAATATATATATTTTAGAAAACTAATGAATTTTTGCCTAGCTAAAACACTTATGACATTTTGATTCTACTTGTTTGATTTAGTTTGGATAGAATGTTAGATATCTAATTTATATTCACTCAAAACTTTGTTATAGTTCCATGTATTTTGGCATCTAGTATTACTGCTAGACGTCTAGAAAGTTTATCTTAAGTGATTAAAAATTTTTTTTGAATGAGGCTTAAAACTTCCAATCCAATTCTGAGAATATAAAGAAATACCATTTAATGCTAGTGTCCATTACTTGTTTTCATACCTTATTCAAGACTCCACAGTGCATCTAATTGCACTGAGCAGCTTCAGCTGTATGCAACAAATTTTGGTAAACTCTCTTTACATTTTGATTCTATTACAAATATTTTCTATTTCCTTGTGGCATCTTAGACACAGCTATCATTTAAAAGTGGACATAATTTCCAAATACATGGGATTTTTAAAGTATTTTTGATATTCATTTCTCATTTTGATATTAATTTCTCGTTTAAATGGTTTCCTTCTCTGCAGTCACTCTCTGTTTTTTCAGTCTTCTAACTTTATTGAGATTTCAATGGCTTAGTTAAAGATTTCTCTTGGTAAAAGTCACACTGCACTTGAAAATATGTGGGTTATTTAAAAATATCTTTTGATATTGAGCTCTAAAATAATTCCAAGTGATATGAGAACAGATTCTGTATGATCTCAATAACTTTAGACAATCAAATATTTGTACTTAGTCTTACCTCCCTGGATATGTTCCAGTGTCTCCTAGTTTACAGTTTATGGGAACTTAAACAGAATTTGTATCCTGCTGTTGTGTGAAAACTGTATAAATCTTAATTATGTTTAATTCATTCATAGTATTTTTGGGTTTACTATATCTTCTACTTTTCTGTATTTTCATTATATTAATTTTTGAGAGTTTGATATTAAAGCTCCAACTAAAAATCTTAATTTATCTGCTTAAAAAGTTATTGTAATATACAGTGGAACTATATGTAACTTTGTTCTGTATTTTCCAAATCTCTTGCAAATTTATTTTCATTAAAAAAAATAATAAAGTCTTTAAACAGGTAATCAAGTTAAAAAATGGTCATTAGAGTGGGCCCAAATCTAGTACAACTGATATCCCTATCAGAAGAGATAAAGAATGGACAGGTTTTGAGAAAAGACCACGTGAAGACCCAGGAAGAGGATGCTTATTCATAAGCAAAGGAGGGAGGCCTCAGAAGAAACTAACACTGCTGACACGTTGATCTTGAACTTGTAGNATCAAGTTAAAAAATGGTCATTAGAGTGGGCCCAAATCTAGTACAACTGATATCCCTATCAGAAGAGATAAAGAATGGACAGGTTTTGAGAAAAGACCACGTGAAGACCCAGGAAGAGGATGCTTATTCATAAGCAAAGGAGGGAGGCCTCAGAAGAAACTAACACTGCTGACACGTTGATCTTGAACTTGTAGCCTCCAGAATTGTGAGAAAATAAATATCTTTGTTTATGCCACCCGGTCTACAGTGCTTTGTTATTATAGTCTTAGCAAACAAATAGACCCTTTAAATGCCTTTAAAAGCATAAACAAAACAGCTGTGGTTTAGTGTACTATGCAAGACTGTAGCTTCCCTATTAAACATTCATTTTATGGGGAAATAAGCCTTGGCTTATGTGAGTTTTTAATTATGTGTGCTCTTCAGAAATCCTTGCCTCAAGTAAAATGCCATTATTCCAAATTCTGGCCGTGTTTCTTTTCTCAGGATTAACTTAATATGTCATACCTTTTTACTCATTTATCCTCACTCAGCAGGGCTTTTTCGGCATGGTTAAGGGTGTAGATGCCCGAGGCCAGTAACTAAATGTATGACTTAGGCAGTTACTTAAAAAGCTAGCGCCATATTTTTTCTCAGATATGTGTACTACAGAAAGAACCATAAGAGTACCTGCATTAGTGTTCTCTGTAAGGATTAAATGAGTTGATATATACAAAGTATATATATAGTATGTGCAATTATGCTGGAAATGATCACTCTGCTTGATTAGGCTCCAGTTATCTCTTGCAGAAAAACTTTATAACCTTCAAGGCCCAGGGGAAAAAAAGACAATGAAACCTCAACTCTGAAACTTCAGTGATTCCACTACCTCTTTATTCCCCGGTTGAATGCTAAATCATCTTGTGTTATCAAAGGTATCAGGGGTTTTGACCTTTGGTTCTTTATAATCTGGATTCAAACATAAAATTTTTTTCCATTTACCTATTATACAATTTCAGACAATTTGTCTAATTTGTCTGAGTTTCCACATCTAGCACATTACATGACACAGTGATGTTCAGTATTTTTCTAGTAAATATGTATTTTATCTGTGGATCTAGGAGTATAATGTCAACTACCTAACATACTGCAGTATTCCCAAAGTGTGGGACTAGTGAGGGTACCAAGATAATTTTAGGTAAGACACAGACATGGCACTAAGGACACTGAACCATACGGAGAAAATTCTTTCAATTTTATTTCAATACTTCTGATTATGTCAAGAAGAAAACTCTCACTTTGGTGCTATGTCTTAAAATTCCTTAATGCTTGTTAATTTCTAGTTTTAATCTAGAAAGATTCTGAGCCTTTGTCAGGTAACATCTATTGAAACTGAAATCACATTTTTAATTAATTATACTTATTTTTACCTTTAAATTTGTGACAGGTAACAGCTCTTTTTCCACTTACAGAAAATAATTTTTTTCCTTATTTTAAAAGAAATCCATTCAAGGGTAAGAGGTAAATTGATTTAAAGAAAATGTTATTGATATAATAGAGGTGTGAGGACATGGTGAAGATCACTAAGGAGAATAAGCAACTTATTGACGTTTCGGGCAACTAACTTACATGAACTATATTATGAATGATTGTGCTTAATACACTTCCAGGTGGTTCTTAAGTTCACTCTCTAACAAAGAAGAGAGCAGCAAATTGCGATGTAGTTACTGTTTTAATATACAGTACTCCCCTAAATGAACTAGAAAGGACACAACAGTGAACTCAACAGTTGCCGCTCTTTCTCCTGAATACTGCAAAAAAGAACATGGGGTGGGGGAAGGGCGACACTAGATATTGTCTTATTATCTTTTACCTTTATCCTTAGCCAGAACTCTCTCCCCTGCAAGGTAAACGTTGTTTAATTGGTAACCCAAAGGTCACGAAAACTCCGCGACTTTCAGGATGCAACTTTTTTCCACCTTCACTTCCGGCCCAAATTTTCCTAGGATACATTGTTGTTTAGTTGCTAAGTCATGTCTGACTCTTGTGAACCCATGGACTGTAGCCCACCAGGCTGCTCTGTCCAACGGATTTCCCAGGCAAGAATAATGGAGTGGGTTACCATTCCTTCTCTGGGGAAGCTTCCCAACACAGGGATGGAACACGCCTCCCATGCATTCACAGGCAGATTCTTCTCCAATGAGCCACCAGGGAAGCCCTAGGATATATTATTGCTATCAGTTTTACTGCCCGTTTCCATTCAGAGGCACTTCAACATTAGCGATGTTGCAGGCAACATGGAGATGCAGCAGTAATTTTAAAAACTAGTCTAGTATTTTGCCATCTGGCAGTTGGTTAAGAAGCAACCTTCTGGTAAGAGGACAACTTGCATCGCGCTAAACCTTCGCTCAAACGACTTCCTCCCGCTTCGCGCTGACGTATGTAGACGTCACGACGTAATGCGTCTTGCAAACGTCGGGCAGCGGCGCTGTTCTCGGTCGTCTGGCCCCAGCGGCTAAATGTGGAGTGTTGGCTCCTCACGTTTTTTCCGCGGGTGGCCTAAGTGTGTTTGAATCCTGTCCGCCAGCTCTTAGCGAGGGGCAGTTCTGAAGAAACCGGAGCCTGGGGTGATGGCGCCGTTGCGTCCCGGGACCTTCTCCTGACGCCTCCGCTGCGCAGGGGAATGTGGACGCTTGCAGGTCAGGGTTGGTGGCGCGGACGCGCACTCGCGGCCTGGGTCACCGAGGCGGCGCGTAAGGGGCTGCTCTGGCCTCACCTCGCGCCGGCCCGGGCGACTGCAGCCGAGTCCAGGGCTCCGGACCGGTGCTACAGCTCTGCAGACCGCAAGGTGACCGCCTAGAGTCTCTCGTCATTCACGTTTTCAGCCTAGGGAGGGTGCTCCTGGTGAATTTGTGAGGGCTTCTTAGTACTGACTGCTTGAGAATGCAGGTTGCACTGTTGTGAGGGAGGCGGGGCTCGGACCGCAGTGCTCACCAGTGTGACCTTGGACAAGTCGTGTCCTCACTTTCCTCATTGGTAATATCAGGATCTTTGTTTATGCGAGGGATTGTTCTCAGCATGTATTTAGTTTTAAAAGCGTATTGAGGAAGCTGCTAGTTCCATTTTCTTGCGATTTTTTGGCCACGTGACCTAGGCAAGTTCCCTGACCTTTCTGTTTCTTGATTTGTTGAATGAGATGCTTATAAAAAAACGTTGAGTGGCTGTGAGACTTGCGCGAAGTGAGGCATAGAACTTTTAGTTAAACACCTAGAAATGTAAGAAGTGCTGCGTATGCCTTCAGTTCAGTTCAGTTCAGTCGCTCAGTCGTGTCCGACTCTCCGCGACCCCATGAATCGCAGCACGCCAGGCCTCCCTGTCCATCACCAACTCCCGGAGTTCACTCAGACTCACGTCCATCGAGTCCGTGATGCCATCCAGCCATCTCATCCTCGGTCGTCCCCTTCTCCTCTTGCCCCCAATCCCTCCCAGCATCAGTCTTTTCCAATGAGTCAACTCTTCGCATGAGGTGGCCAAAGTACTGGAGTTTCAGCTTAGCTTCTCTTTATTACTTCGCTTTAACTAAGCTAGAGCAGACGCCTGCTCATTCTGTCCCCGTAGTTGGAGGAGGTGGGGCTTTTTGCTCCTCAGTCACGACCGACTGCGGTCCCACGGACTATAGCCCGCCAGCTTTTCTGTCCACAGAATTTTCCTGGCAAGAATCCTGGAGTAGGTTGCCATTTCCTACTCCATGGGATCTTGCTGAACAAGGCATGGAAACCGCGTTTCTTGTGTGTCTTACACTGGCAGGATTCTTTACCACTGGCGCCACCTGGGAAGCTTCAGCGACCCTAAAACTATACTTCGTTATAACTGTGAAGAGAAACAGTTTAGGCAGTAAAGTACTTGAATGAAAGTTATGATTAACTGGAGAAAGAAAAAGACTATAATTATTCAGTTTTACTATTTTCTAAAATGCCTGTAGAATGGATTTATGTTGCAATTGTAAGACTAAAAAAGGTGCAAGTACCTTTTGAATGATGAATGCAAATATCACAGGGCAGACAATTCAGGTTTAGATTTTTGCAGAGTATCTTTCAGGTATAGTTGCACTTGTATTGAAGCGCTTACTGGAAAAAAAAAGAAACAACCTCATGAAAATTTTGCATTTCGTTGTCATTTCACTTTTTTTTTTTTGCTCATGAGATATAAATTTGATTGGAAAAATGAAACTTTCTGGGTCCAAAAAAAATGACATACTCTATGTGCAACTGAAAATCACAAATTAACTTTTTAAAGTACTTTAAAAATTTAAGTGAAAGTGAGTCTTTTTTTCCTGATAATATTTCTTCAATCAAATTAACTTTTTAAAGTACTTTAAAAATTTAAGTGAAAAGTGAGCCTGTTTTCCCTGATAATATAATTTTTTTCCCTTCTCTCTCCAGAGAAGTTGTTAAGTAACAAAGTCATCTAAATTAAACTTTTGAAGGCTCTGTTAGGAGCACAGATTTCTAAGAAGACCTGACTCTGTTGATTAAATATGTGATGGAGGCCAAAAAAATTTTTTTTTCTTTCACTTTCTCTGTAGCTTTTTTTATTTCAAGAAATTTTGTTAGACCAGGTGCTCTAAGGCTGTAGAGGAGTTCTCAGTATCTTGTGTTCTCCATTTGTGAAAATACATTCAGCTCCTCAGTGGCCTTTGAAATGGTGAAAATATTTTAAGGGACTTTTATTTAGCCATATGCTCTGTATATGGTCATATAGCCTTTGTCAGTAAAACTAATGTATTTGATGGGCCCTGTTGTAATCCATTGCTTGTAATATGACTTTAACCATACATCTTTTTATTGTCAGAGAAATAATATAAACAGTATGAATGCTTTTATAAAGTTGTTTTAAGAAGACTAAAAGAGTAGTCTTTTATTTAGTGTACTTGTTTCATATTGTAGACAATTTATACTCATAAATGTAATATTTCCCTCCCCTTTTCTAGGAAAAAATTGATATGTCTTGTTTTCCTGTTGAAAACACTAGAAATTTTAGTATCATTGCACATGTGGATCATGGCAAAAGTACTTTAGCAGACAGGCTCCTGGAACTAACAGGTATTTTCGTTTTATAGTCTACAACTAATTAATGGCAATGAGTAATTGATAGTTACTTTTACTAGCATACTTTTACTATGTTTTTTTAAAATTTTGGTTTTAAGTTTATATGCAGTATTGTCTGTTTTTAAAAGCTTATAGAAATATCAATACACATTTCTATTTTTAGGGGCAATTGATAAAACAGAAAATAATAAACAAGTTCTTGATAAATTGCAAGTGGAACGAGAAAGAGGAATCACTGTTAAAGCACAGACAGCATCTCTCTTCTATAACTATGAAGGAAAGCAGTACCTTTTAAATCTTATCGATACACCGGTAAGTTTTAATATCAATTTTGTCTCTGTTGTTAAAGTCAGCTTTGTATTAATAGTACAAGCAAATCCTTTTTTTCAGTTTTTAAACTGAACATTAAACACTTCACTTTGCTTTTTTTTTCCTCTGTGTTCTTAAATTAGTGAAATCATTTCACAAGAACAGGCTAAAAAGAAGCTTAATTTCTTTTTATTCAGTGGAGTCAGTAGATTTGCCAAAATGCCTCTCCTTAAGAAACATGTAAACTATTAACATTGAGAAGTTTTAATATTTTTTGTTTCTCAGGGTCATGTTGATTTTAGTTATGAAGTATCCAGGTCACTCTCTGCTTGCCAAGGTGTTTTACTTGTGGTTGATGCAAATGAGGTAGGTACATTTTATTTTATATGATGTGATATGCTATTTCGTTGTTCCAAGATTTTTCTTAAGATGTTTAGAAATCGAATTTTTGTGTTTGAAGAAAGTAAGGATTATTTTATTATTTAACCAAAATTATGTTTTGGTCTTGTTAATTTTAAGTTTTATTACACTAAAATGGCCTGTGAAATTGACTAATTCATCCTTTAAAATTTTTAAGCTGATAGAGGAAGCGTTCGAAAGATTTTTGAAGTATGTCATATATACATCCTACCAAAAAAAAATCTCCCAGTTTTAAGCACTTCTTAATCTGTGGTTTCAGTTTTTAGCAGAACTAGAAAATCTATCTTTGATGTCATTTTGGGTGTTTTTAAAGTAATAATTTGAGAAATGCTACATTTAAAGAAACATGTCAATAACATTACCAAGTTCTCTGTTGTAAACATAACCATGAAAACATACTGAGGTGAAAGTATAAGAGCCATGATATACTATTTATAGTAAGCTTTTGATATACTTCAATTTTCATGGACTTTTCTTTCAAAACCCAAGGATTGTAACATGTTCCGGTGTATTGACATTTTTATATATAAGAATTTTTTAAAAAATGAGTTTTATAAGACAAGGCGCTAAGCATATTAAGATAAGTACAGTGGTTAATACCACTCCAACGGCAATCATGCTTTTCCACAAAGAATGAAGGCTAGGGAAGTTGGAAAACAAATTTTTTACAAGGTTGTCGGCCATTTCAGCTATATTTAAAGTTGCTTTAGGAGCATCTTCAATATCAAGAATTTCATTATGTAACCATAACAGGTTAATAGATACATTAGAATTGAACCAGATCCCTTGTAAATGATTTTTAACTCTATCCCAAGGGAAGTCTGAATCATTATAAGGTTTCCTAGTGACACAAATCTATTTATAGTTTGCATGACATCGTATTTTCATTTTAAAGTTAATGCTTTTGACTTTTTCTCCAATAATTTTTATAGTATCGTACAAAGCAGATAATCTGTCTTCTATTTTTCTGTCTATATCTTCCTGAGTTCCCATTACTTTAGTAACATTATGAAACAAGGAATCAACTATAGCGGCATCTTGAACAGATTGTGCGAGTGCCACAGAAGCAGTAACAGCAGTTGCTATAAGAGTGATTAAAGAGACTATTCCTAGAATAATAAGTCCTATCTCTCGTCTAGTCCTACTAAGAGCATTATTAATTTTATGTAGCAATTCTAAGGCAGTTTCATCATACCAAGAGTCAGTTATTTCTACTGGTAGCATTACAAAAGCTGGCTGTTTTACAACTAAAACTTGTTCCCCCTTCCTTACTCCCCGAATACAATTGGTAAGCACACAATCAGTACAATTTATATGGTAGACGCTAGAAGAAAACATAATATTTACATATCCTTGAATTAACATAAATGGAAAAGGTACACAAGCTCGGGGATATCTGTGAGCAATTCCAACATTTCCATATTTGCTTCCACTAATATTGGGCTGTAAATACAATCCTAAACCATAATCGAATGCAGCTAAGAGTTTCCAGATTCCAGTTTGGTAAGTGGGAACAGTGTTAACTGACAAAATTGGAGGGTGTTGTCCTCGACATTCTGGACATTCAAGTGTCCCTTTAGGTGCCCAATCCCATAAATCTATGTCGTTATTGATTTTATATACTGTGGCAGTTCGTGCACGGCATAGGGTCCCTTCCACCTGGGCTCCAAGTTGTGCTGCCGATGTCGTCTGACATAGACGGCGTCTCCTACTTGGAACGGATGGGCCTCCCCTGGGGTGCCAGGCTGGTAGGCTGCAGCGAGTTGAGTCCACACCTCCTTCTGAACCAGCTGGAGTCCCTTCAGCCTAGCACACAGATTACCATTATTAAAACTGCGGGGATCAAATCCCTCTCTGAGAGACAATATAGGGGGAGGTGCCCCGTACAGGATCTCGAAGGGGGAGAGACCGAAACAAGAGGGGGTGTTTAATCCTAAACCATAATCGAATGCAGCTAAGAGTTTCCAGATTCCAGTTTGGTAAGTGGGAACAGTGTTAACTGACAAAATTGGAGGGTGTTGTCCTCGACATTCTGGACATTCAAGTGTCCCTTCCACCTGGGCTCCAAGTTGTGCTGCCGATGTCGTCTGACATAGACGGCGTCTCCCACTTGGAACGGATGGGCCTCCCCTGGGGTGCCAGGCTGGTAGGCTGCAGCGAGTTGAGTCCACACCTCCTTCTGAACCAGCTGGAGTCCCTTCAGCCTAGCACACAGATTACCATTATTAAAACTGCGGGGATCAAATCCCTCTCTGAGAGACAATATAGGGGGAGGTGCCCCGTACAGGATCTCGAAGGGGGAGAGACCGAAACAAGAGGGGGTGTTCCTTACTCGGAACAAGGCCAGGGGAAGGAGCAACGTCCAGTCAGTACCGCCAGTCTCCAAGGACAATTTAGTTAGGGTCTCTTTTAGAGTTCTATTCATTCTTTCCACCTGTCCTGAACTCTGGGGTCTGTAGGCACAGTGTAACTTCCAATTGGTCCCCAAATGTCCTTTCTTAACTTAGACTTTTTATGGGCAAAATTTGTCTTTTTGCTAGATTACACAGCACTGATAAAGATATAGCTCAAGCCCTGAACACAAATATTATGTGCTGATTGACTTTAATATTTGTACCCACCTATTGATAGGCTATGACAAGACTACTGAGGAACTGCTATGTGGACCAACTTCTTGCCTTTGGAAAAACTAATCAACCATTGTGAATGAACTATCTTCCCTAAATCCTGTAAGAACTTTTAAAAATAGCCCCTTAATTAGTATGTATTGTAACTGATAATGTAAATACAACTTCTATATATCAGTTAGTAACTCCTTTTTCCAGATGTCTAGCACATTTTTTTTTTTTTAGATTGAAGGTATTTTACTCATGATTACATTTCAATTGGCAGAGGCATTTCACATAGGTTATGATGTCCTCTGACACCGTAATCCCAAGGTATTTGCAACCATTTCCTCTTTTTTATGGCTGAATAATATTTAATTGTCTGTGTATGTGTGCATCACATCTTTATTCATCTGATGATGGATAGTTAGATTTTTCTCATGTCTTGATAGCACATTGTTTTTTAAAGTTGCTCAGTCGTGTCTCTTTGTGACCCCATGGACTATACAGTCCATGGAATTCTCCAGGCCAGAATACTAGAGTGGGTAGCCTTTCCCTTCTCCAGGGAATCTTCCTAAGCCAGGGATTGAACTCAGGTCTCCCACATTGCAGGCAGATTCTTTACCAGCTGAGCCACAAGGGAAGCCCAAGAATACTGGAGTGGGTAGCCTATCCCTTCTCCAGCAGATCTTTCTGATACAGGAATCAAACTGGGGTCTCCTGCACTGCAGGTGGATTCTTTAACAACTGAGCTATCAGGGAAGCCCAAAGATTGGCCCATTGCTTTGGCTAGGAAACGAACCAGAATCAACTGTTTGGAAGGCAGCTATGCTCACCACTATACCACCAATGCCGCACAAACACATATCTACCGTACGTTGATCATTTATATTGGAGGGGGACCACTTATTACTTTCCCACCATGAGAAATTAGGTATTATGGACCCAAATATTATTCCTTACTTTGTCTGTTCCTAATATTAGCTTCTTCTTGGAACTGTTATGTAAGATTTTGCAAGGAACCAGAGTTACAAAATTTCATAGATAAACATAATCGTACCTTGATAGAACATGCTGTTGCTACTACCATTGCTGCCAATAAGTTGATGAATGTAGAAGTTGATGTACAAAAGCATACTACTCATTCATTGTGGGACTTTTTAAAAAATATAAATTTATTTACTTTAATTGGAGGTTAATTACTCTGCAATACTGTATTGGTTCTGCCATACACCAACACAAATCCACCACAGGCATACACGTGCTCCCCATCCCGAACCCCCTTCCCTCCTCCCTCCCTGTACCATCCCTCTGGGTCGTCCCAGTGCACCAGCCCCAAGCATCCAGTGTCATGCATTGAACCTGGACTGGCGATTCGTTTCATATATGATATTATACATGCTTCAATGCCATTCTCCCAAATCATCCCACCCTCTCCCTCTCCCACAGAGTCCAAAATCTGTTCTATACATCTGTGTCTCTTTTGCTGTCTCGCATGCAGGGTTATCATTACCATCTTTCTAAATTCCATATATAATGCGTTAGTATACTGTATTGGTGTTTTTCTTTCTGGCTTACTTCACTCTGTATAATAGGCTCCAGTTTCATCTGCCTTATTAGAACTGATTCAAATGTATTCTTTTTAATGGCTGAGTAATACTCCATTGTGTATATGCACCACAGCTTTCTTATCTATTCATCTGCTGATGGACATCTAGGTTGTGTCCATGTCCTGGCTATTGTAAACAGTGCTGCGATGAACACTGGGGTACATGTGTCTCTTTCAATTCTGGTTTCCTCAGTGTGTATGCCCAGCAGTGGGATTGCTGGGTCATATGGCAGTTCTATTTCCAATTTTTTAAGGAATCTCCACACTGTTCTCCATATTGGCTGTACTAGTCTGCATTCCCACCAACAGTGTAAGAGGGTTCGTTTTCTCCACACCCTCTCCAGCAGTAATTGCCTGTAGACTTTTGGATAGCAGCCATTCTGACTGGCGTGAAATGGTACCTCATCGTGGTTTTGATTTGCATTTCTCTGATAATGAGTGATGTTGAGCATCTTTTTGTGTGTTTGTTAGCCATCTGTATGTCTTTTTTGGAGAAATGTCTATTTTGTTCTTTGGCCCATTTTTTGATTGGGTCGTTTATTTTTCTGGAATTAAGCTGCAGGAGTTGCTTGTATATTTTTGAGATTAGTTGTTTGTCAGTTGCTTCATTTGCTATTGTTTTCTCCCATTCAGAAGGCTGTCTTTTCACCTTGCTTATAGTTTCCTTTGTTGTGCAGAAGCTTTTGAGTTTAATTAGGTCCCATTTGTTTATTTTTTGCTTTTATTTCCAATATTCTGGTAGGTGGATCATAGAGGATCCTGCTGTGATTTATGTTAGGATTTTTTCTTTACTAAATCCCCTACTGCTTAAAAACTGTTTTCTGCATTGTATAATTCATTTCTTGTTTCTTTGATCACTTTATTTCTTTTGACTATCTGGAATTGTTATTTGACTTATGGAATTAAGAAGACTGCCCATTTTATTTTGCCTTATTCCTATGTTATTTAGCTTAAATAATCCTAAGGCAAGCTGTTAGGGAAATTAAAATGGAGGAAGTCTTATTCAGGCTTCAGAGGCAGGAAAGCAGGACTCTGACCTGCCTTGGACCTGCCTGGACATTGCCTGGATTCTGTGCCTGCCTACATGCATAGCAAGTCAGGTGGCACTTTAGATAATAAACAAGGGAGTGGATCTTGAAATTCTTGAGCCCCTGAGGGTCTGGCCAACCCCTGGGGACTCAGAAGTTTTGCGATTCACAAAGTGAAATATATGGCATTATAAAAGTTAAAAACAAAAACAAAAACAGAGCTGCATTTTTGTATGCAAACTGATAACAATATCAGATTGCAGCTTGGGATTATAAATGGGGAGTCCCTGAAACTGCAATCTGAAGTCTCACCCGTGGGGTGGATGCACCCTGGGACCCTTTCCCAACTGGAACTCCAGATTGCTGTTAACGAGACTTCCCAGTGCTGTCTAAGTCTGGATGTTCATCATCCCGATTTGGTAGTGTATGTGCTGTTACTTTTCTTTATTGTTTCTTTTTCTCTTGTTTTAATGACTGTATATTGAAATTAAGTCAAATAATCCTCTAATATATATTGAAATTGTATATTTGTGTGTAACAAATGATTTCTTTTGTTAACGAATCCTTTGAACCTAAAACAAAATAAAAATTTTGGCAAAACATAAACTGGCACTGTGAGCAGGATTTGTGAAACAAAATGCCACTCTTTAAAAAGAAAGAGATTAAGACTATTCAAATTTTTATTCCCAGGTAGGAAGATTTGCCTTACTGCTCGCTAGCTACTGAATAGGCATATCCACTGGATTGTGTGAGAACTGGGACCCCAAATTAAAGCGGGTCAAACTGTTAGAAGTTATTGAATGTTTGCAGCTTGTGCCAGCTGAGAAAGGATAAGAATGTACTGCGCTGGGTTGGAGAGGCTGGATCCTCCTCTCTGCTTACCATAAGGTTACAAAAGTAAAACTTCTAGCAGAACAGTGCTATTAGCTTGGTTTTTTTTTTTTTCCACCACTGCTCTATGATAACAGTCCCCTCCTTTCCCTGCACTCCTGGCGCCTCACGGTGTTTTATTATGGTCCTGCTGCAAGAAAGGGTGACTATGCATACTGTAACTCTTCATCTGGCATCAGGGATTTCCCTTTGATTTGGAAAGAATACTCTTTCAAATTCTGCTATAAAATATAAGGGAGGGAGAAAGAAAAAGCTCCAGGAATGTGCACTGGTGTTGACATTCACTCACATAATGACCTGAAGGTCAATTTTCTTTAGTATTGCTCAGATGAATGATCAGTTGCTCTAAGTCTGCATTATCAGCAGTGCTGTTCACCACTAATTTATACGACGTGATTTAACGTTGTCTCCATCCTGCCAGATGTTAAAAGCCAATATTCAGCAGGTACCTCCAAGACACCAGAAGCAACTCCACAGCCCTCCTCATGGCCCTTCACCTGGTTTTGCCCGGAATACTCATGGTGAACAGTCAGCTGTCTCCTTGGCAGTGGTACCCGCTTTCCTGGAGCATGGACTTATTTGCAAACAGAGGCTCACTCAAGTGTTACTAAAGGAGAGGGGTGGAGCCAAAGAGGCTTTAAAAAGGAAAGAGGAGTCATTCTACTTTTCAAAATGAGAAACCATGTTTGAGGAGGAATCGTATGTCCTTATTTCATCGAGGGTTGTGGTTGGAACTTTCCGCCAATTCTTCCCTAGTTTCCTTTTTCTCTCCTTGGCCCTGCAACTCTGCCTTGTCACAGTGAAGCCAGCAGCAGGCCTCCAGTGCATGGCTGTTCAGCTCTGTGAAATTTGTCATAAGGCTGTCAGATATTTCTTACAGCTTCCCAAAAACTTAAAGTAATCTTTCCCCTCAGGCTGCATTTGGATGCTGTCTTGAGTTGAAGGAGAAGGAGCAAGACGGCAACAGCAGAGCAACAGAGGAAAAGATACCCCAGAGCTGCAGGCCAGCCTGAGTGGACACACTGAGAGTCAGACATACCTACCTTGCCCAGGCTGTGCTCAAGCAAAGTCAGCTTATTTTCTATTGAGAGTTCAAGCCCATCAGCATCATGCTGCATTTCCTTGTCATTGTGTTGCTGGCAGTTTTCAAATTTAGTTGTGTTAGCCTCTCAGCCCTGCGGCACTGGAACTGTCCTGAAAGCTCTCCCTCTGGAAATGGGAATTCTACCTGTGCAGGTAAGTAATCTAATCAAAAGGAGTTCACATCTTCCCAGAAACCCTTCTTATACCTGTTCGTTCCATCTTGTATACTTGGCATTTGTTTCCGATTTGTCTTTGGATGTGTATATTTGCTTCCTTTTTGTTTTCAATGCATGTTTATTTCCTTATTGGCTGTTAGGACTATAACATCCTATTGGCTGTTAGGACTAACTACAATAAATCAAACTGTTCTTCTGTGTGTGAGTGAATAGGTCTCATTTTTAACTAGTTGAACATAAACCTCTGTCTTGATTCTGATGTGAGGAGTGATTAAATACTTAGTTGATCAGCTTTATATGGGAAATTGGGGAAACAGATGACTTAAAAATTTTGAAACTGTCTCTAAGCCATAAAGAAAAAAAATTCTTTGAATAACTTTGTGTAGGAACTAAGAGGTTGCTAAAAACCAGTGAAAAATGAGGAGGGAATTGGGAACAAATGTGATTCCTTCATTGTTAAAGTTAAGCTAAATTTCAGATTAAACCTCCTTGCATTCCCCCCCACAGCTGTTTCTGAAGCTCTGATGCAGCGCCAGTTTTAGTAACAGGTGCCTTGTAACTTTGGGAACTGCTAAGAAAGGATAATATGCCACAACCCCTCTCATATTAAATGGGCTCTTAATCAAGAGGAAGTGAGAGTTCTACTGAATGCAAAATAGCAATCCTGAGTAAGAATTTATTTTAATCCTTGGTGGCTCTCCAACCTGTTGCTCAAATAGAGCAGTCATTTCCATTCACTAAAGGGCATAAACTGCCCTGATATTCCTTTCTTGTCATTTCACCCTTTTGAGAAGAGGTCTGGCTCCCCAAAAGAGGTAGATTGTGGGAAACAGTAAATTTTCCAGAAGAGACAGAGAAGCCTCTGGAAATTAGCACAAAATAATGGGAATAAAGGGAACGGTTCTGAGCCAAACTGCTGACATTGGGCTCCTGTCCTGCCTCCTGTCCTGGCTGTAAAGGAAATTACAGGGATGAGGACGTCCAGGCTCTGTCACCAGGCAGCACTCACTGGAATGGGTGAGCAGAACCCTAGGGTATTGGAAGGAAGGACTGAGGTCTAATTATCTCTGATTCCCCAGCGCCTGGAACATATCCACTGTCATAGTTTATACTCAGCAAATTCTTGCTGAATGAATGAGTATCCCTGACTTGATAATGCAAGTCCTAAGGAGCCTGGTGGGCTGCAGTCCATGGGGTCGCTAACAGTCAGACAGACTGAGCGACTTCACTTTCACTTTTCTCTTTCATGCATTGGAGAAGGAAATGGCAACCCACTCCAGTGTTCTTGCCTGGAGAATCCCAGGGACGGGGGAGCCTGGTAGGCTGCCGTCTATGGGGTCGCACAGAGTCGGACACGACTGAAGTGACTTAACGGCAGCAGCAGCAAACAATAAAAGCCAAAAAAGGAATGACAGGGACTTTCCTGGAGGTCCAGTGGTTATTCTCTAAGCTTCCACTGCGGGGGGCTCAGGTTCCATCCCTAGTCTTGCTGGGGAACTAAAATTCCACATGTTGTGCAGTACAGCCAAAAAAAAAAAAAGACAAAAAGCAAAAATAACCCCATGAGCCGGTGACTCAACTGTTGAAGGCAGAGCTTTTGAGCACAGTTTTTGTTGGGTGGCCTGGACCCTCTTGGGTTGGGAGAGAGTAATTGGCAAGTGACCACAGCCAGGCATCTGCATGGGATGCAAAGAGAGAGTGGGAACCAGTCAAGAAGCAGAAANTTTTCCAGAAGAGACAGAGAAGCCTCTGGAAATTAGCACAAAATAATGGGAATAAAGGGAACGGTTCTGAGCCATACTGCTGACATTGGGCTCCTGTCCTGCCTCCTGTCCTGGCTGTAAAGGAAATTACAGGGATGAGGACGTCCAGGCTCTGTCACCAGGCAGCACTCACTGGAATGGGTGAGCAGAACCCTAGGGTATTGGAAGGAAGGACTGAGGTCTAATTATCTCTGATTCCCCAGCGCCTGGAACATATCCACTGTCATAGTTTATACTCAGCAAATTCTTGCTGAATGAATGAGTATCCCTGACTTGATAATGCAAGTCCTAAGGAGCCTGGTGGGCTGCAGTCCATGGGGTCGCTAACAGTCAGACAGACTGAGCGACTTCACTTTCACTTTTCTCTTTCATGCATTGGAGAAGGAAATGGCAACCCACTCCAGTGTTCTTGCCTGGAGAATCCCAGGGACGGGGGAGCCTGGTGGGCTGCCGTCTATGGGGTCGCACAGAGTCGGACACGACTGAAGTGACTTAACGGCAGCAGCAGCAAACAATAAAAGCCAAAAAAGGAATGACAGGGACTTTCCTGGAGGTCCAGTGGTTATTCTCTAAGCTTCCACTGCGGGGGGCTCAGGTTCCATCCCTAGTCTTGCTGGGGAACTAAAATTCCACATGTTGTGCAGTACAGCCAAAAAAAAAAAAAGACAAAAAGCAAAAATAACCCCATGAGCCGGTGACTCAACTGTTGAAGGCAGAGCTTTTGAGCACAGTTTTTGTTGGGTGGCCTGGACCCTCTTGGGTTGGGAGAGAGTAATTGGCAAGTGACCACAGCCAGGCATCTGCATGGGATGCAAAGAGAGAGTGGGAACCAGTCAAGAAGCAGAAAGTGAGAGAAAAAAATCAGATGCAAATAAACTTCTGTACATGGCTTTAGAGTCTCAAGGAACTCGCTGCTAACCAGGGAACCTACACCTCGTGCCTCTCACTAGTCCCTGCTGGTGGCTCAAAAGTGCCTTCACGGAGGCTGGTTGAAGAAATAAACCTGAAGCCCAGGACAGAGACAATGAGTTAGGAGGACTGTGTCACAAAATGGAAGGAACGGAGGTTTTAGAGGCGAACAAACCTCATTTCAAATCTATGCTACCTAGTTAATACTGGAGCTATAGTGGAATATATTGTGATTCCCTGGTGGCTCAGTCAAGTAAAGGATCCATCTGCAATGCAAGAGGCTGCCTGCAGCACAGGTGACCGGAGTTCGATCCCTGGGTCTGGAAGATGCCCTGCAGAAAGAAATGGCAACCCACTGCAGTATTCTTGCCTGGAAAACCCCATGGACAGAGGAGCCTGTGGGCTGCAGTCCATGGGATTGCAACAGTCAGAAATGACTTAACAACTAAACCACAACTGCATAGTGGAATATTGCTGAAAAATAATAATACCCCCTTTCGCAATTGTTGTGGGGATCCCATGGGATCATATGGGAATTGCACTTACCACAGAGGCTGGCAGATTGTGTATCCTCTTGGCTCCACGTCTTGGCTAAATCTCTTTGATCAAATCATGTCACAAGATGCCTTATCTGAACACTGCGGTGACATGGCCCAGACCCCATGGAGGGTGGAGTGCCTGGATGCCACTTTGTGACTCTGACTCTTTGCTCCCTCATTCCTTGCAAGTCAAAGGTTTAAAGCCTCTACTCGACACTCCATGTCTTATGTCAGCCAATAACTGCCCAGGTCGCACCCTATGCCCATGCATTTCAGAGTATATTATTTCTCCTCTCTAAAGAGATATTGTGCCATCATCTATTTTTCCTCTAATTAAATTCTACTTGCCTTATTCTTCACCCTTGGCATTGAGACAGACCACCTGTGGCCAGCCTGACCCAGGAGGAAGAATCCTTTGTGGTTTGATTCAGGTAACCTTATGCCATGTTGCTTGAATGTGACTCTGAGCCTGATAAACCAAGTGGCAAGACAGACATGGGTCTTCTTTTCATTTCTCCCCTCCCCCATGCCTCCTGCTGCTATTGCTTCTTTTTGATTTTTTTTTTTTTTTAATCACTGAGTGTTCTGTTAGCTTCTGTTTGGGCTACAGTACAAAGGGCAGCAATAAGGGAAAGTGCTGTCAAGTGGCTTCTGAACTTTCAAGCCTATTTTCCTTGGAGGAGAAATAGCAATTGAAAAGGAACTTTTCCTGTTAGATGTCTCTGCCTGCATTTATTTATATGAACTTTCCTGGTAAATAGAGTGACGAAGAAATGCAGGCCAAAGCTCAGCACTAGTCAGCCATCTGGGGAGGTCACCTTTAGCAGTAAACAGTGAAATCACTGATTTCAGCACCGGGCTAGGGTTTGGTCCGCTTCCCTGTCACGTGCAAACCAGAGTAATTCCATGATCAAAATCTGGTTTATTTTTTTCAGAAAAGAAAAAAACACCTAAGTGCTCAGAAATTACAGGAATGGTCTCTTATGCATACCACATGAATAAAACCATCCCCTAAGTCCTCAGTGGTTTCTGGTCTTTGAAGGGGTAGTTGAGCTTAGTGGTGAAGTCACTCAGTCGTGTCCGACTGTTTGTGAGTCTTTGTAGCCCACCAGGCTCCTCCGTCCGTGGAATTTTCCAGGAAAGAATACTGGAGTGGGTTGCCATTTCCTTCTCTAGGGGATCTTCCCAACCCAGGGGTCGAAACCAGGTCTCCTGCATTGCAGGCAGATGCTTTACCATGTGAGCCACCAGGGAGCTTAGTGGTAAAGAGCTTCAGTTTTGGAGTTTGCCGGCCTGAGTTCAGATGCCAGTTCTGCTGCTTGTGAACTGTGTGTCTCATTGTCCTCATTGTAAAATAAAGATAATTACCCCATCCTCCCAGGACTGTTTTCAGGATTGTGTTAAAGCACTTGTTTTCAATTCTGGCTGCATGTTAGAACCACTAATAGGGTTAGCACCTGGGCAATGGGAGTCAGAGTCTCCTCTGGTGGTGGAATCTGGGCTTTTTTTTTCTATAACCCTCCCTTGGTGCTTCTAACAGGCATAATGGGCAGTTTGGGTTCAGGACCGCTCAGTTATCACATAACTGAGTAAAGTGCATAAAAACATAAAGTGCATAAAATGGAGCCTGCAATGTAATGAGCACTCAGTAAGTCTTGTGTGCATGCATGCCACGTCACTTCAGTTGTGTTCAACTCTTGGAGACCATATGCACTGCAGCCCACCAGGCTCCTCTGTCCATGGGATTCTCCAGGCAAGAATACTGGAGTAGGTTGCCATGCCCTCCTCCAGGGGATCTTCCCCACCCAGGGATCGAACCAATGTCTCTTGGGTCTCCTGCACTGGCAGGCAAGTTCTTTACCACCAGTGCTACCTAGGAAGCCCCTCCATAAATCTTAGCTTGTATTAATATTTTTATTATAGTTAACATTATTTTATTGGTGGTAATAGTAGTAGTATTCTCTAAAGCTCCAATACTTTGGCCACCTCATATGAAGAACCAACTCCTTGGTAAAGATCCTGATGCTGGGAAATATTAAGGGCAGAAGGAAAAGGGGATAACAGAGGATGAAATGGTTGGATGATATCACCAACTCAATGGACATGAGTTTTAGCAAATTCTGGGAGATAATGAAGGACAGGGAAGCCTGGCATGCTGCAATCCATGGGGTTGCAAAGCATCAGACATGACTGAGCAACTGAACAATGACAACAATTTTATAGATGTGACTTAGTTTCTTCTATAATCATTAAATTTCTTTTACACATGGAAAAATGCCATGTTGAAAAACCTGATAATAGTTTTATAACATTACAGTTTGTATTCAAAATAATTTCGACATACATAGCTTGTATTTTTGTGCTCAGAAGAAATGTTTATTAAAAATACAAAACCATATCAAACTGGTTTGACTGAGTGCCCTCGTGGAACTGCAGCTCCAGCATTTGTCTTTCTGTGACATCAACTGATAAAAAATTTCACTGAGTGCAAAGTAAGTCTGCTTGTTAGGTTTCTTACCAGTGGTCACTTAAACAGCAGCAAAAACAAGCCACTATGTATTTAAATCTCTTATGTATTCTTTCCTATGTTTGGAACCAATTATTTTTAAGATTTGTAAAATTGTTGAGGGCATATAAAGAAATGATCAATTACTTCTTTAAATGAATTTACATTTGGGGGCTTGTCGTGGGCTGTCCCTTTTATTTGACGTTCAATTTAGAAGTTGGAAGGTAAGAAATATTTGCTTATTTAAGTAGAGCAACTGCTTCCCATCAAAGGTAAATGGATCTGTAATTTGGCTTTAAATTCAAAATCTTACTTTATCATCTACAAATTTGCCTTCATGAAAATCTAGTGACATATTTCCTTGTGTAGTATAAATGGTTGGGTTTCTTTGTTTGTTTTACCTTCCTTAACCTCCAAACTCCCTTCCACTTTAAAAAAGTTAAAATGTGAACATATGGTCCCAATACAGTTTTATTTATTACTTACATTAGTTATATACACTATTATGAATTTATTTAGTCTTCATAATAACCCTATGAGTAAATACAATGATCATTTCCAAGATGAAGGAACCTATGCACAGAGAGGTTAAGTAATGAACTGAAAGTCACACAGCCATTATAGCTAATAGCAGAGCCAGTAACGAGTCTACACAGGTGTTCTGTCTCCAGGGCCAGTGATCTTAGCCACATTTGTGTCACCTCTCTACTTCAGCAACGAAATGTACAAAGAACTGAGACTCCTTTTCATAAGCCAGTAAAAGAAAAACGCATCAGAGAAGAAATTTTTTCAGTAGTCGATGACTTCTTGACTTTTTTATATATTAACAAATATATTATGAAAAAAATAGTTCACCTGTACCCAGAGGCAGTAAAACCACTGCATTTACCGGAGCATCAACAACAGTTCTTGGGTGAGATAACAGTGGACCCTACAGTACAGTCTCCATAGTTTTGCAGGGAAACAGGCAGCAAAAACTTTGAAACTGGAATTGCACAAAATGCAGTGGGACGTCACTGATGTCATTACTCCTATAAAAGCAAGACTAAACTAGATTCTTTAGAATACTTTGCATTGAATAGGGAGTAACCATGAAAATGTCAATATTTGCCCTACGTGCTTTCTGCAGAGTATCTGGAAGTAAAGCACTTATGATAACAATCAAATATTATATATTTTTCTTTTAAAAAGAGACAAGTATTTACATTTTTTTTTTACCTTTCTGTGATAAGTTGATGTCACAGGTGTGCTACTCAAAAAATAACAAAAACAACAGAAATTTATTCCTCCTAGTTAAAGGTGACATTCTAATTGGTGAGAAAGTGATTTGCTGATTGTAGGCAATTTATGATGAAGAAAGCGGTTTGAAAACTGATGTTGGAAAATTTTTTTTTTCCCATGTGATTTGGTTGTTGAATCAATGTCAATATGTCATTTATTAAAGACACTCATGTCTGCATTCTTAAAATTACTCCTATATGCAGAATTTTCCAAACTGTTTTTAAAAACTTCTAAATAAAGAATTTGTATCCCTTCAATTACACTTGCTTAAAATATAGAATGCAACACCTGGTTAGTTTATATTTACTGATTAAAATTACAGGAAGGAAGAAATTTGCTAGTCTAATTCAATAAAATTTGTAAATAGCTAATAGATATAATTAAAAAGGCCTATTCTATGATTTTATAAAGACAGCCAGTGAAGCATTTTCTTGTATTTGATATAGATATAATTGTGAAATATCCTTTTTGTCTATTACAGTTATCAAAGACTAAATAGCAAAACACAATGAACTTTAAACCAAAATTTTGAATTCCTATATCGTATTTACCCCGGAGGAGGGCATGGCAGCCCACTCCAGTATTCTTGCCTGGAGAATCCCCATGGACAGAATAGCCTGGCGGGCTACAGTCCATGGGGTCACAAAGAGTTGGACACAACTGAGAGTGACTAAGTACATATCATATTTAATTTTTTCAGTAGATGCAAATGAATCAGAAAATGATGCATACTCTCAATTTACAACATGCAGAAGGACTTTTGGGGCTGTGCAACATCCCCAGTTGGAAATGTCCAGCAGAAAATAGAAAATATAAGAGCAAAACTCAGAACAGGTCAAGATAGTGACTTCTGAGTCATGCTGTGTGTGTGTGTAACATCTGGAAAAACTTCTGACGCTTTACTGTTTTCTTTTTTATTTAAATTTATTTATTTTAATTGGAGGCTAATTACTTTACAATATTGCATTGGTTCTGCCACATCAACATGAATCGGCCACGGGCGTACGCGTGTTCCCCATCCTGAGCCCCCCTCCCACCTCCCTCCCTGTACCATCCCTCCAGGTCATCCCAATGCACCAGCCCCAAGCATCCTGTATCCTGCATCGAACCTGGACTGGCGATTCGTTTCTTATATGATATTATACATGTTTCCCCCAAATCGTCCCACCCTCTCCCTCTTCCACAGAGTCCAAAAGACTGTTCTATACATCTGTGTCTCTTTTGCTGTCTCACATACAGGGTGATGCTTTAATGTTAAGGGAACACATTTTAGTCTGGTAGCATCAATCTTTAAATAAGATTGAGCATAGCTTATGTTGATGAGCTGAGGGATAAGCCTGCTTACTTAAGATGAACAATTACCTATAGCATAGGAACCTTCTAACAGTGTTCACTGTTCTTCAAAATGGCATTATTTTTAAAAATATTTATTTATTTATTTGGCCTTGCCAGGTCTTAGCTGTGGCACATGGGATCTTGAGGCTTTGCTGCGGCATAGAGAATCTTTAGTTGCAGCATATGTGATCCACTTCTCTGGCCAGAGACTGAACCTGGACCCCCTGCAAGCAGAGTCTTAACCACTGCACCAGCAGGGAAGTCCCCTAACCTGCATTATCATTAGTTTGTGTAAAAAGTTATACTGAGCTGTGGTATTAGCAGAGTGATAGACACATAAATTAATAGAACAGACTAGAAAGTCCAGAGATAGACTTACATAAAAATAGTCATTTGATCTTTGACAAAGATGCCAAAGCAATTCAACAGAGAAAGGATAGTCTTTTCAACACGATGTTGAATCTATTAGACATCCAGAAGCAAAATAATTAACCTCAACCTAAACTGCACACCTTATTACAAAGTTTAACTCAAAATGGATCATAGCTCTAAATTTAAGATGTAAAAGTGTAAAGCTTTTAGAAGAAAACAGAAATCTTTATGTCCTGGAATTAAGAGTTCTTAGAAATGACACACCAAAAGCATAATATACAAAGAAAAAATTGTCAAATTGTATCTCATAAAAATTAAAACTTCTGCTCTACAAAAGGCAATGTCAAGAGGATGAAAACACATGCCATGTGCTGGAAGAAAACATTTGCAAAGCATGTGTCTGACAGAGGGGGGTTCCCAGGTGACTTAGTGGTAAAGAATCTGCCTGCCAATGCAGGAGACACAAGAGCCTCAGGTTTGATTCCTTAGTCAGGAAGATCCTCTGGAGTAGGAAGTGGCAACCCGCTCCAGTATTCTTGCATGGAAAATTCCATGGACAGAGGAACCTGGCGGGCTGGACATGACTGAGTGAGCACTCACACACTTCTGACAAACGGCTTGTATTCAACATATATTAAAAAAAAAAAAACCTTTCAAAGGCAATAATAATAAATAATCTAGTTAAAAATGAGCAAAAGATTTAAACAGATATATTCTCCAAAAGGATATAAGGATGGTAAATAAGTCTGTGAAAAGATACTCACCATTGTTAATTATTTCAGGCTGAATAAGGACCCCCAAATATATCTATGTTTTAATTCCTGGAACTTGTGAATGTGACCTTACACAGTAAAAGGGATATCACAGATGTGATCTTGAGATAGGGCAATTATTCTGGACTTTCAGGTGGATCCCAAATGTACTCACCAGCATCCTTATGAGAAGGAGGCCGAAATATCAGAGGAGGAAGATGATCGAAGCAGAGACATTTGAAGATGATACGCTGATGGCTTTGAAGATGGAGAAAGGGGCCGTGAATACAGGGATTACATTATATGTGGGTTGCAATATATTATAGAATTAGATATAAAAATATCCAGGTGTTATAGAATCCATTGAAAGGACCCACTTTCTAATTAGTTCCTAGAACATGGATGGATGCAGAGAACCCAGCCTTTTGGTGAGATGCCTAGATCATGTGACCCAAAGTGGGTGTCTGGACAGATATGAACTACAGGATGCTCAACAATGAATCCTGGAAGAATTCAGTTCAGGATAAGCATGATACTTAAAAGTTAAACTGTGATCAGAAAGACATGGCTTTAAATCTCCAGTTGTTATTTATTGGACATGTGACTTGTAGCAAGTTAATGGCTTTAAACTTCAGTTTCTTCTTTTGTAAAATGAAGATGCCAAGAGCACCTACTTCCCAACATTACCCAGTGAAACCAAATAATGTGTTTAATGTGCCACCCCAGAGGTAACACTCAAGAGGTTGCTCTTACTATTATGGTGATAGGCATCATCCACCCTCTTGGAGAATCAAAGTGTATGATAGCACAGGAAAGACTGANGGCATGGGAAATAGATGGGGAAACAGTGGAAACAGTGTCAGACTTTGTATTTTTGGGCTCCAAAATCACTGCAGATGGTGACTGCAGCCATGAAATTAAAAGACGCTTACTCCTTGGAAGAAAAGTTATGACCAACCTGGATAGTATATTCAAAAGCAGAGACATTACTTTGCCGACTAAGGTCCGCCTAGTCAAGGCTATGGTTTTTCCTGTGGTCATGTATGGATGTGAAAGTTGGACTGTGAAGAAGGCTGAGCGCCGAAGAATCGATGCTTTTGAACTGTGGTGTTGGAGAAGACTCTTGAGAGTCCCTTGGACTGCAAGGAGATCCAACCAGTCCATTCTGAAGGAGATCAACCCTGGGATTTCTTTGGAAGGACTGATGTTAAAGCTGAAACTCCAGTACTTTGGCCACCTCATGCGAAGAGTTGACTCATTGGAAAAGATTCTGATGCTGGGAGGGATTGGGGGCGGGAGGAGAAGGGGACGACCGAGGATGAGATGGCTGGATGGCATCACTGACTCGATAGACGTGAGTTTGAGTGAACTCCGGGAGATGGTGATGGACAGGGAGGCCTGGCGTGCTGCGATTCATGGGGTCGCAAAGAGTTGGACACGACTGAACGACTGAACTGAACTGAAGGGCAAAACAAAAACAAAGTCATGGTCACATCTTAGTCCAGCACGTCAAACAACTAGAACAAAATGCCTTTCATTTTGTACTTAAAAGTCAAGTCATTGTTTTACGTGGAAAAGACTTAGTTACCAGTCAGCTTTCTTGAGTGTGGCCCTCCTGCCATGTTAACCACCCCTCTTTCGCTCTCAGTGACCCTTGATCTACATCTATTTCTCTTATCTTGGCCTCCTTCATCTATCTCAGATAACTTACATCCTTATGTAGAGCATTGTAGATATCTTCCCCCAATTCTGTTTTTTAAAAAAATCATATCCTAGGCCTCTCTTTATAAATAATCATTTTAAAACCTTAAATTACTAAATAGTACACTGAAGTGTTGTAGTAAAAACAAAACAGGTGTTTTTCAGAAGTTCTGGCCACAGATTAAACCAGCTTTGCAATTTTCTTTCCACGGTGGTGAGAAGGTTAAGTTTGAGATGGAAGAGGGGATCTTGGAGGCATGGCCCAGGTGTTGGGAATACCACCTCTTCAGGAGACCTTTCCTGAACTCTTGGGCTAGGAAGGGGCTGTGGCGTTCTGGGGTTGGGGGAGCCCTTTCTCTGGCCTGGTGGACACAGGTCAGAAATGAGGCAGGGCACTGTCATGGAGGAGACCTTTGGAAGTCTGGCCTTAGCCAGCCATTTTAAGGTGGGTTGTTCTTATTTTCTATTAAACCAGTGTGGTGAGTGCATGATCACTCATGTCTGACTCTTTGTGACTCTATTGCCTGAAGCCCCCCAGGACCCTCTATCCATGGGATTTTCCAGGGAAGAATACCAGAGTGGGTTGCCATTTCCTCCTCTGGGGGATATTCCTGACTCAGGAGTTGAACCTGAGTCTCCTGCATTGCAGGCAGATTCTTTACCCCTGAGCCCTCAGGGAAGGCCCTTTATATTAGGCACTAGTTTTTAAAGAAGAGTTTATTAAAAGTCAGAGATTGATCTCACTTGTACTGAGGAAAACAAGAAAAAGGCTAGTTGCACATTTCAGATGAAATGGTAGAAGGAGTGCAGGTAGGAGGGACTGTCTTCCACAAGCTCTGTGGCCTCACAGTGTTGTGGAGATCAAACAGTTTGGATTACAAAGCAATTACTGTCTCCTCTTATTTTTATCATTGACTTGTAAGTTCTATTGTATTAATTTATTTAGATTAACTTTACATAGAAAGACGCTTACTCCTTGGAAGGAAAGTTATGACCAACCTAGACAGCATGTTCAAAAGCAGAGACATTACTTTTCCAACAAAGGTCCATCTAGTCAAGGCTATGGTTTTTTCAGTGGTCATGTATGGATGTGAGAGTTGGACTGTGAAGAAAGCTGAGCACCAAAGAATTGATGCTTTTGAACTGTGGTGTGTTGGAGAAGACTCTTGAGTCCCTTGGACTGTGAGGAGATCCAACCGGTCTATTCTAAAGGAGATCAATCCTGGGTGTTCATTGGAAGGACTGATGCTAAAGCTGAAACTCCAGTACTTTGGCCATCTCATGCGAAGAGCTGACTCATTGGAAAAGACTCTGATGGTGGGAGGGGTTGGGGGCAGGAGGAGAAGGGGACAACAGAGGATGAGATGGCTGGATGGACATGAGTTTGACTGAACTCTGGGATTTGGTGATGGACAGGGAGGGCTGGTGTGCTGCAATTCATGGGGTTGCAAAGAGTCGGACATGACTGAGCGACTGAAAAAATCAAACATAACACCTCAGATGAAAGGAAACAAAAATTCCTTAACTGGAAAATAAGTCTTCTAAAATATGTTCAATATTCTTAATATTTTATTCACTTTGATTATAGTGGAGAAAAATTGGAGAAGAAACTAGTAACCTTCCAATATATGTAAATTGCCTAATCTATTTCAGCAGTTATTTTAATGAAGCAGTTTTGTTTGTTGTGAAAAAAAAAAAAAGATTCAACAACTAGCCTGAATAGCTACAGAACTTACAATGTACTTTTCTTCAAGGAATTCCTCAATATTTTTCAAGACACTCTCAAATTCCATAAAACAGCTTAGTGTTGTAGTAGTAACTCCAAATTTGAGCAATCCTAGAGGTAGGGATGGAGAAGGAAAGGCACCCCACTCCAGTACTCTTGCCTGGAAAATCTCATGGACAGAGGAGCCTGGTAGGCTGCAGTCCATGGGGTCGCTAAGAGTTGGACACAACTGAGCGACTTCACTTTGACTTTTCACTTTCACATTGGAGAAGAAAATGGCAACCCACTTCAGTATTCTTGCCTAGAGAATCCCAGGGATGGGGGAGCCCGGTGGGCTGCCGTCTATGGGGTCGCACATAGTCGGACATGACTGAAGCGACTTAACAGCAGCAGAGCTTGGGAACAAAATGTGAGCTTCATTATGGTGTAGTTTCTAATGTTAAAATTAACTTTAAGAAAAAGCCAGGAACAAAAATAACAGCAACAACAAAACCTTGACCATCAGAGCATAATTGTCCCCACTGTCTATTTACTTCTTGCCTATAGGTCAGTACTTTCATCCAGAATGCTAATACTACTCACCATGAAGGCAGTATTACCTGGCTATTAGGTGAACCAGGAATGAAGATTTATTTTGTAGAGATTCTTTTTTTTTAATAATAATGTTAATAAATATTGGCTTTGTTTATTATCACTCCAGGCATGTCCCCAGCTGTCCCAGTTGTTGGGATCCATGACAAGAAGATGACTGAGATCTGGGCCTGGAAGGATAAGTGATGTTTTTATCAGGTGAGAAGAAGAAAAAATTACTTTAAATAGAAGTGAACTTCATATTTCTTGAAAGGTCTTGTTGTATCAGAAAATATTTTATGTGGCCAATGTTACTAACCTCTGCGGGCAGTTGTAGACAAAAACATACAAATATGTTTTTCTTTAGGAGATCTTTCTCCTTAACATCATTATTCAAAGCTTTCCTTTGATGCTGGAAATTAGTTAATGTGCAGAAATTTCCATATCTTTACCTAAATACAAGGCGGGAATGTCTGTTCTCATCACCTCTTGACCTTTCTGAGTCTGGAGTTTTGATGCACCTGTCTTCACTTATGACCTTGATTTTGGGATTCTCCCAAGCCTAGCCGTGCTAATGTCACTCAGTGTCTGGATTTTCCAGGATACTTAGTACCCTGGAGTTTGTGTGAGTGTGACAGTGATTCATGGTGTGCACAGATTCATTTGCTAAGCCCCATCCAGTGTAGAATAGATGAAGGCTTTCAGAGGAACACATTACTTGCTTCCTCACTTCAGAGCTGCCTATTAGGGTGCTATGGACCAGCTTTGCGTGTAGTGAGTAGATCTCATTCATGAGGTGGTTCTTTTTGTGGATGCTTGGTAGCTAGGATACAGACAGCCCTAACAACCTCAGAGCAGCTGTCTTATTCTTTAGCACCTGGTTTGTCAGTTGAGAAATAGTATTTTATTTCATTCATTCAATGCTTTTCTGGTTAAAGTTTCAGAAGCTTGAAGAATCATCTTTCTTCTTCTATAAACTATCCTTGAATAAATAGGTCAAAGATGGAAGGTTCTTGAAACTCAACACTGTCATAATATATGGCTGCTGACATCAATCCTCTGCATTTTGGGTCCTTCCCTAATGAGGTTTCAAAACATGCCTAGAGGTAGAACCTACTAGGGATATTTTGGGGTTTCTTTCCTTCCCTCTGAAGCTTACAATTATTCTGTTTACTATAGGAGCTCAATTTTTTCTTGGTTTGCAAGGAAATTACAAAGGTTACTATCATTAATGGTGATATACCCAGTGTGTGGAAATGTATATCTTTTAAGATTCAACCAACGTTGTTGAGAATTTTAAAAGCGCTAAGTGGATTACAATTATTATGTTTTGGAAAACACATTTGAAACAAATTCTGAAACTTTTATATTTCTTGGCTATTCTAATGAATCATAGCAAAAATTTCATGTAAGAGGGAAAAAAAAATAAGGTATGTGAAGAAAACTTTCCATTGTGAGCCTCAGTGCATTTAAAAAGCACCCAACAAGGTTCATGAAAGGATAATAGGAGATTGTCTTCCTACATCAAGGTGTTATCTTCTGCAACAGAAAGCTAAACAGAAGCACTTTCTGCATGGATATTCCTCTTTAATGCAGATTATATTGACACATGTGAAATGACCAGGTTTTTGCTACCAAAGAGACAGGATAAAGTGCCATTTTCAAACAGAGGATGTATTTTAGGCAGAGTGAATTTTGGTTGGTGCTTTACACAAGTGGATTGAATTTGTCCCAGGAAAACCTGGACCTGTTTCAGACAGGTGGTGGTTCCCGTGTCCCACTTGCTTATCACTTTGCATTGTGTGAAGGAATCTTCTCATGCCTGGTCAATGCACCCTGCCTGGCAGGTCCTGCTAGGCCTCAACTCCTGAAATGGATAAGGTCCAATTAAGTAGTTGATATGAGATGCTAACACTTAGCTCACAGGATTGTTGTGAAGACTAAATTTGCGTAAGGTGCTTAGAATCTTGCCTGACACACAGTGTGTTCCCACTAAATATTATTTATTATGCTACCAAACACAGTAAGATAAGGCGTATTAGAAACAGCTTTACTTTGTGTAAGTTTTCTAATACCTATTTCTTCAGATTTTCAACAGTTCTTAGAGAAATGTGAAGTTTGTTTCTTGGCATGAGCCAGGTCCTAGCAATCATCTTATCCTGGGTGTTCTCTGGTAGAATATGAACTATGGAAGTGGTAACTTAGGAAATAACTAAATTCCAACACTTCTTATTTTCTTTTTGTTTCTGTCTATCTAGAAACACTCAGAATGTAGTACCTATAAGCAAATAATTGTTCAACCTTTTGATGTGGGGAATATTGTTGTAAAGGTAGGAGAGAGGATAATTGTGTTAGTTATAAATAAGACCAATATCAAATTTTTTACCTTTAATAAATTTTTACAGATTTAATCAATCAGTTAATTTTGTAGACTTCTTTAAAAGAGTTGAGCCTTTTTTGGTTTTTGGGGGAGGTTGTTTGTTTTAGGTTATTATTTTATTTTCTTTATCAGAGCTCATAATGACACATTATTGATTTGGTATTTGACGTTTAGAGAAGCAGAGAGAGGAAACCTTTCATAGAAAATAGGGGTTAAGATGGATAACATCTATTTACGATTTAGCACAGGCTTAGGTTTCTTTACAAAAATGCTGCAAACAGGGAAACTATTGAGTTCTGTAAGACAGGCAGGATGGGAATTGATACGTTAGATTAGAAAGGATCTTCAAAATCATCTAACTCAACTGCCTCATGTTACAGATGAGAGGTTGAAATCCAGAGAGATGAGGCAACTCACCAGGATCCTAAGAGAACTAGAACTCAGGACCCTCACTCCTTGTACAGAATTTACCAAGAACATGCTGCCCCCGACAACTGATTGTTGAAAGCCCACCAATGTAATGATTTCATTACTTCTTTCTACTGAAAAGTATTAATAATGTTAATTTGGCTTTATTAGGTCTCTATATTGAAAGCATTTAGAAAGTAGGACTATGTCCTCAAACACACCAACTACACCAGTGAATTAATTTAAATCAACTCAACAAATATTTATTCAACATCAGTTGTATGTTTGGACTGACAGTGATGACATCACTGACGATGCCCACTATCCTGAGGAGACAGTGAGGTTCCCAGCTTAGAAGGTGAGGTGCAGAGTAGGCTACAGTTTACCTCATGATTTATGGACTTTTATCAAAACTAACTCTTACAAAATCTGACAAGTGACTTAAAAACCCTCCAGCAAAGGAAATAAATACGGCAGATGATGCTAATAAGCCCAAGAGGATAATGAGGGAAGAACAGCACTGACCCCTTATTCCTTGTTGACTGCATAAGGGATAAAAATGTTTAGATTTGACCAAAAAAAGAGAAACTAACAAGGAGGAAATCTTGGATTTACACTTATTATAGTTATTACTTGACTTCCCTTGTGGTGCTGAGGTTAAAGCGTCTGTCTGCAATGTAGGAGACCTGGGTTGTTATTAGTGATAAATCTTGAAATGAGTGAAAATTTGCCTCAAAACATTAGCTAATGAAACCATCAAGACAAGCAAGATATTTAGTAATGAGAATCCAGAAGGTGAAAATTAACTTTTTATGATTTTCACAATTATNCAGTTTGTATTCAAAATAATTTCGACATACATAGCTTGTATTTTTGTGCTCAGAAGAAATGTTTATTAAAAATACAAAACCATATCAAACTGGTTTGACTGAGTGCCCTCGTGGAACTGCAGCTCCAGCATTTGTCTTTCTGTGACATCAACTGATAAAAAATTTCACTGAGTGCAAAGTAAGTCTGCTTGTTAGGTTTCTTACCAGTGGTCACTTAAACAGCAGCAAAAACAAGCCACTATGTATTTAAATCTCTTATGTATTCTTTCCTATGTTTGGAACCAATTATTTTTAAGATTTGTAAAATTGTTGAGGGCATATAAAGAAATGATCAATTACTTCTTTAAATGAATTTACATTTGGGGGCTTGTCGTGGGCTGTCCCTTTTATTTGACGTTCAATTTAGAAGTTGGAAGGTAAGAAATATTTGCTTATTTAAGTAGAGCAACTGCTTCCCGTCAAAGGTAAATGGATCTGTAATTTGGCTTTAAATTCAAAATCTTACTTTATCATCTACAAATTTGCCTTCATGAAAATCTAGTGACATATTTCCTTGTGTAGTATAAATGGTTGGGTTTCTTTGTTTGTTTTACCTTCCTTAACCTCCAAACTCCCTTCCACTTTAAAAAAGTTAAAATGTGAACATATGGTCCCAATACAGTTTTATTTATTACTTACATTAGTTATATACACTATTATGAATTTATTTAGTCTTCATAATAACCCTATGAGTAAATACAATGATCATTTCCAAGATGAAGGAACCTATGCACAGAGAGGTTAAGTAATGAACTGAAAGTCACACAGCCATTATAGCTAATAGCAGAGCCAGTAACGAGTCTACACAGGTGTTCTGTCTCCAGGGCCAGTGATCTTAGCCACATTTGTGTCACCTCTCTACTTCAGCAACGAAATGTACAAAGAACTGAGACTCCTTTTCATAAGCCAGTAAAAGAAAAACGCATCAGAGAAGAAATTTTTTCAGTAGTCGATGACTTCTTGACTTTTTTATATATTAACAAATATATTATGAAAAAAATAGTTCACCTGTACCCAGAGGCAGTAAAACCACTGCATTTACCGGAGCATCAACAACAGTTCTTGGGTGAGATAACAGTGGACCCTACAGTACAGTCTCCATAGTTTTGCAGGGAAACAGGCAGCAAAAACTTTGAAACTGGAATTGCACAAAATGCAGTGGGACGTCACTGATGTCATTACTCCTATAAAAGCAAGACTAAACTAGATTCTTTAGAATACTTTGCATTGAATAGGGAGTAACCATGAAAATGTCAATATTTGCCCTACGTGCTTTCTGCAGAGTATCTGGAAGTAAAGCACTTATGATAACAATCAAATATTATATATTTTTCTTTTAAAAAGAGACAAGTATTTACATTTTTTTTTTACCTTTCTGTGATAAGTTGATGTCACAGGTGTGCTACTCAAAAAATAACAAAAACAACAGAAATTTATTCCTCCTAGTTAAAGGTGACATTCTAATTGGTGAGAAAGTGATTTGCTGATTGTAGGCAATTTATGATGAAGAAAGCGGTTTGAAAACTGATGTTGGAAAATTTTTTTTTTCCCATGTGATTTGGTTGTTGAATCAATGTCAATATGTCATTTATTAAAGACACTCATGTCTGCATTCTTAAAATTACTCCTATATGCAGAATTTTCCAAACTGTTTTTAAAAACTTCTAAATAAAGAATTTGTATCCCTTCAATTACACTTGCTTAAAATATAGAATGCAACACCTGGTTAGTTTATATTTACTGATTAAAATTACAGGAAGGAAGAAATTTGCTAGTCTAATTCAATAAAATTTGTAAATAGCTAATAGATATAATTAAAAAGGCCTATTCTATGATTTTATAAAGACAGCCAGTGAAGCATTTTCTTGTATTTGATATAGATATAATTGTGAAATATCCTTTTTGTCTATTACAGTTATCAAAGACTAAATAGCAAAACACAATGAACTTTAAACCAAAATTTTGAATTCCTATATCGTATTTACCCCGGAGGAGGGCATGGCAGCCCACTCCAGTATTCTTGCCTGGAGAATCCCCATGGACAGAATAGCCTGGCGGGCTACAGTCCATGGGGTCACAAAGAGTTGGACACAACTGAGAGTGACTAAGTACATATCATATTTAATTTTTTCAGTAGATGCAAATGAATCAGAAAATGACGCATACTCTCAATTTACAACATGCAGAAGGACTTTTGGGGCTGTGCAACATCCCCAGTTGGAAATGTCCAGCAGAAAATAGAAAATATAAGAGCAAAACTCAGAACAGGTCAAGATAGTGACTTCTGAGTCATGCTGTGTGTGTGTGTAACATCTGGAAAAACTTCTGACGCTTTACTGTTTTCTTTTTTATTTAAATTTATTTATTTTAATTGGAGGCTAATTACTTTACAATATTGCATTGGTTCTGCCACATCAACATGAATCGGCCACGGGCGTACGCGTGTTCCCCATCCTGAGCCCCCCTCCCACCTCCCTCCCTGTACCATCCCTCCAGGTCATCCCAATGCACCAGCCCCAAGCATCCTGTATCCTGCATCGAACCTGGACTGGCGATTCGTTTCTTATATGATATTATACATGTTTCCCCCAAATCGTCCCACCCTCTCCCTCTTCCACAGAGTCCAAAAGACTGTTCTATACATCTGTGTCTCTTTTGCTGTCTCACATACAGGGTGATGCTTTAATGTTAAGGGAACACATTTTAGTCTGGTAGCATCAATCTTTAAATAAGATTGAGCATAGTTTATGTTGATGAGCTGAGGGATAAGCCTGCTTACTTAAGATGAACAATTACCTATAGCATAGGAACCTTCTAACAGTGTTCACTGTTCTTCAAAATGGCATTATTTTTAAAAATATTTATTTATTTATTTGGCCTTGCCAGGTCTTAGCTGTGGCACATGGGATCTTGAGGCTTTGCTGCGGCATAGAGAATCTTTAGTTGCAGCATATGTGATCCACTTCTCTGGCCAGAGACTGAACCTGGACCCCCTGCAAGCAGAGTCTTAACCACTGCACCAGCAGGGAAGTCCCCTAACCTGCATTATCATTAGTTTGTGTAAAAAGTTATACTGAGCTGTGGTATTAGCAGAGTGATAGACACATAAATTAATAGAACAGACTAGAAAGTCCAGAGATAGACTTACATAAAAATAGTCATTTGATCTTTGACAAAGATGCCAAAGCAATTCAACAGAGAAAGGATAGTCTTTTCAACACGATGTTGAATCTATTAGACATCCAGAAGCAAAATAATTAACCTCAACCTAAACTGCACACCTTATTACAAAGTTTAACTCAAAATGGATCATAGCTCTAAATTTAAGATGTAAAAGTGTAAAGCTTTTAGAAGAAAACAGAAATCTTTATGTCCTGGAATTAAGAGTTCTTAGAAATGACACACCAAAAGCATAATATACAAAGAAAAAATTGTCAAATTGTATCTCATAAAAATTAAAACTTCTGCTCTACAAAAGGCAATGTCAAGAGGATGAAAACACATGCCATGTGCTGGAAGAAAACATTTGCAAAGCATGTGTCTGACAGAGGGGGGTTCCCAGGTGACTTAGTGGTAAAGAATCTGCCTGCCAATGCAGGAGACACAAGAGCCTCAGGTTTGATTCCTTAGTCAGGAAGATCCTCTGGAGTAGGAAGTGGCAACCCGCTCCAGTATTCTTGCATGGAAAATTCCATGGACAGAGGAACCTGGCGGGCTGGACATGACTGAGTGAGCACTCACACACTTCTGACAAACGGCTTGTATTCAACATATATTAAAAAAAAAAAAACCTTTCAAAGGCAATAATAATAAATAATCTAGTTAAAAATGAGCAAAAGATTTAAACAGATATATTCTCCAAAAGGATATAAGGATGGTAAATAAGTCTGTGAAAAGATACTCACCATTGTTAATTATTTCAGGCTGAATAAGGACCCCCAAATATATCTATGTTTTAATTCCTGGAACTTGTGAATGTGACCTTACACAGTAAAAGGGATATCACAGATGTGATCTTGAGATAGGGCAATTATTCTGGACTTTCAGGTGGATCCCAAATGTACTCACCAGCATCCTTATGAGAAGGAGGCCGAAATATCAGAGGAGGAAGATGATCGAAGCAGAGACATTTGAAGATGATACGCTGATGGCTTTGAAGATGGAGAAAGGGGCCGTGAATACAGGGATTACATTATATGTGGGTTGCAATATATTATAGAATTAGATATAAAAATATCCAGGTGTTATAGAATCCATTGAAAGGACCCACTTTCTAATTAGTTCCTAGAACATGGATGGATGCAGAGAACCCAGCCTTTTGGTGAGATGCCTAGATCATGTGACCCAAAGTGGGTGTCTGGACAGATATGAACTACAGGATGCTCAACAATGAATCCTGGAAGAATTCAGTTCAGGATAAGCATGATACTTAAAAGTTAAACTGTGATCAGAAAGACATGGCTTTAAATCTCCAGTTGTTATTTATTGGACATGTGACTTGTAGCAAGTTAATGGCTTTAAACTTCAGTTTCTTCTTTTGTAAAATGAAGATGCCAAGAGCACCTACTTCCCAACATTACCCAGTGAAACCAAATAATGTGTTTAATGTGCCACCCCAGAGGTAACACTCAAGAGGTTGCTCTTACTATTATGGTGATAGGCATCATCCACCCTCTTGGAGAATCAAAGTGTATGATAGCACAGGAAAGACTGAGCAACTCTGTTGAACAAGTTCAAGTTTGTGGAACTTGGTAGCCTTGGTTACTGTCTGGAGGACCTGGCGATGGGTCCTCTTTAGCTGATAATCAGCAAGAGGTTGAGGGTCAGGAACGGGCTATTTTTTGCTTCAGGTGATTTTTACCACCATTTTACCACAATTCAGGGTCTAGAGTGGCAATCTTCACATATTTCAGAGCTTTTCTTACAGAATTAAGATTTTGTAACTGAGCAGGACCCGATGGGACTTTCCTGCAACAGACCCCTCCCCCTTACCCTCTGCTTCAGCTCCTCTCTGAAGTACCTGCTGCTGCTGCTGCTAAGTCGCTTCAGTCGTGTCCGACTCTGTGCGGCCCCATAGACGGCAGCGCACCAGGCTCC
>SJYX01000712.1:28721-85967 GCA_006410675.1 Oreotragus oreotragus | reverse complement strand
CCAGACAGCCATTTTGCTTTTTTGCATTTCTTTTCCATGGGGATGGTCTTGATCCCTGTCTCTTGTACAGTGTCATGAACCTCATTCCATAGTTCATCAGGAACTCTGTCTATCAGATCTAGGCCCTTAAATCTATTTCTCACTTCCACTGTATAATCATAAGGGATTTGATTTAGGTCATACCTGAATGGTCAGGTCCATGAATCAAGGCAAATTGGAAGTAGTCAGACAAGAGATGGCAAGGGTGAACGTCGACATTCTAGGAATCAGCGAACTAAAATGAACTGGAATGGGTGAATTTAACTCAGATGACCATTCTATCTACTACTGCGGGCAGGAATCCCTCAGAAGAAATGGAGTAGCCATCATGGTCAACAAAAGAGTCTCAAATGCAGTACTTGGATGCAATCTCAAAAACAACAGAATGATCTCTGTACGTCTCCAAGGCAAACCATTCAATATCACAGTTATCCAAGTCTATGCCCCAACCAGTAATGCTGAAGAAGCTGAAGTTGAATGGTACTATGAAGACCTACAAGACCTTTTAGAACTAACACCCAAAAAAGATGTCCTTTTCATTATAGGGAACTGGAATGCTGAAGTAGGAAGTCAAGAAACACCCAATTTGGCCTTGGAATGCGGTATGAAGCAGGGCAAAGACTAATAGAGTTTTGCCAAGAAAATGCACTGGTCATAGCAAACACCCTCTTCCAACAACACAAGAGAAGACTCTATACATGGACATCACCAGATGGTCAACACCGAAATCAGATTGATTATATTCTATGCAGCCAAAGATGGAGAAGCTCTATACAGTCAACAAAAACAAGACCAGGAGCTGACTGTGGCTCAGATCATAAACTTCTTATTTCCAAATTCAGACTTAAATTGAAAAAAGTAGGGAAAACCACTAGATGATATACTAGTGATATAAAAATTCTGAATTCTGTTATCTGCAGCTGAGCTGGGCTTCCCTGGTAGCTCAGCTGGTAAAGAATCTACCTGCAATGCAGGAGATCCCAGTTCGATTCCTGGGTCAGGAAGATCCACTGGAGAAGGGATAGGCTACCCTTTCCAGTATTCTTGAGTTTCTCTGATGGCTCAGCTAGTAAAGAATCTGCCTGCAATGTGGGAGACTTGGGTTCGATCCCTGAGTCGGGAAGAGACCCTATAGAAGGGAACAGCTACCTCCTCCAGTATTCTGGCCTAGAGAATTTCATGGACTGTATAATCCATGGGGTCGCAAAGAGTCAGCTAGTTACATTTGGTAGAATTAGCTCACTAATCAAATCATTTCCTCTTTAATTGATTGTGTAGTTATTGAGTTCTTCTGAATGCAATATGTCCTCTTTATGGGAGCTCAGGAGAGAAAGTTGATACCCTAGCAGGAGAGAAATAGTGAAGCAATATTATTCATGGCACTTGTGATATGTTTTAGAAAGGAGCTGCATTATATGTGACGGTGCATACTGTAGTCAGTGTTTAAACAGAAGGACTTACTCTAGAGAGTCAAGGAGAATCAGCCTTTCAGTAATCAGATTGGTAACAGAAAGAGAAAAAAAAACTCATACCTCTAATACTTAAAATACAAATTAAAGGGAACCTCACTGGTGGTCCAGTGGTTAATACTTCAAGTTCCAGGGCATGGGATGTGGATTCAGTCCCTGGTTGGGGAGCTAGGAGCTCGTCCAATAAACCAGAACATAAAACAGAAACAATACTGTAACAAATTCAATAAAGACCTTAAAAATGGTCCACATCAAAAAATCTTTTAAAAAAATGCAAATTAAAAAATGAACTGTGATCGTCAAATAATTGGAGTGATTTTTTTTTCCCCTAACAAAGCAGATACAAACTTATGCAAGTCAGTTGTGACACCTTCAAGAAGGTATTCTTGGAAACAAAGTACATTTATTATAGGGTTCCTTCCACGTATGAAATTATTTAAAATTCAATTTTTGAAAGTGTCAACAACATAAAAACATACAGCATGTTGTATACCTTAAATATTGATAATTCATTTTCCTTTGAGGACAAGTTAGTTTATCTAGAATAGCCCAGAGTCATTTAAAGTGAAGAGAGTTTTCTTTTCTAAGTACTTCCTTAAATAAAAATTCCAGCTTTATCAACGATAGCTACGGATAGTCCTGTGTGTGCGAAAGTCNCAGCATGTTGTATACCTTAAATATTGATAATTCATTTTCCTTTGAGGACAAGTTAGTTTATCTAGAATAGCCCAGAGTCATTTAAAGTGAAGAGAGTTTTCTTTTCTAAGTACTTCCTTAAATAAAAATTCCAGCTTTATCAACGATAGCTACGGATAGTCCTGTGTGTGCGAAAGTCGCTCAGTCATGTCCCACTCTTTGCAACCCCATGGACTATACAGTCCGTGGAATTCTCCAAGCCAGAATACTGGAGTGGGTAGCCGTTCCCTTCTCCAGGGGATCTTCCCAATCCAGGGATTGAACCCAGGTCTCCCACATTGCAGGTGGATTCTACTGAGCAACTGAACAACAAATTACAAATGGTGCATTTCAGGGTTTTATATTAATTGCCACATATTCTTTCTCTGGGTGAGTAGCTCAGAAATCTTCTAATACAATATAACATAACACCTCCTTTTCTCACAAGTCTAGGCTAAACTGATATATCTCTGCCCAGGACGGCAGCTTCTGTTTGTCTCTAAGGGCCCTTAATACAATAGCAGCCTGTCTGCAATTGTCTGAAGTTTGCTATAAATATACACTTAAGAAAGTTTATCCAAAAATTTGTTTTTTTCTAGGGTTCTCTCTTAAAAAACAATACAACCCTATGCCAATTATTCAGAAACCAGAGAACGTTTTTCCTTTCTACTGTGTGGTCCTTATCGCTTCTTTTTCTCTGTGCTCTTCCCATATTGAGGTCTGCCTCAAGCTTAAAAATAGCCTGGTTTATCACGATGATGTTTGGTAGAAACTAACACAATACTGTAAAACAACTATTAAAAATAAATGAATTTCAAAAATAACCTTGTTTGTTTATCCATATTCTGTTCTTGGTGAAAGAGGAGCTTCCCAAGTGGGTCACACATGGATTAATATAGAGGCCACCATCACTGGGCTCCCTCCTAACAGCCTCCCCTCATAAGAGCATAAAGAAAATCTACTGATGAATTTCACGATCTAAATCAAGTGGCTGTGCTAATGGGCCACCTATTTTTCACTGTATACATTTCACATATCTTAATGGACACGTTAAAATATATCCAACAATCTCACTCATGGGCATGCATCCAGAGAAAACAGTAATTTGAAAAGATACATGCAACCCTATGTTCATAACAGCACTATTTACAACAGCCAAGACATGGAAGCACCAAAATGCCCGTTGACAGATGTGTAAAGAAGATGTGGTGTGTGTGTGTATATATATATAACAGAATATCATTCAGCCAGTAAAAAGAATGAATGAAATAATGCCATCTGTAGCAACATGGATGAACCTAGAGATTATCACACTAAGTGACATAAGTCAGAGACAAATACCATATGATATCGTGGAATCTAAAAAAAAAATGATACAAATGAACTTATTTACAAAACAGGAACAGACTCACAGGCTTTGAAAACAAACTTAAGGTTACCAAAGGGGAAAGGTTGCAGGAAGGGATAAATTAGGAATTTGGGATTATCATATAGCCAGTTCAGTTCAGTTCAGTCGCTCAGTCCTGTCTGACTCTTTGAGATCCCACGAACCACAGCATGCCAGGCCTCCCTGTCCATCATCAATTCCTGGAGTTCACTCAGACTCACGTCCATCGAGTCAGTGATGCCATCCAGCCATCTCATCCTCGGTCGTCCCCTTCTCCTCCCACCCCCAATTCCTCCCAGCATGAAAGTCTTTTCCAATGAGTCAACACTTCGCATGAGGTGGCCAAAGTACTGGAGTTTCAGCTTCAGTATTATTCCCTCCAAAGAAATCCCAGGGCTGATCTTCAGAATGGACTGGTTGGCCCTCCTTGCAGTCCAAGGGACTCTCAAGAGTCTTCTCCAGCACCACAGTTCAAGAACATCAATTCTTCGGCGCTCAGCTTTCTTCACAGTCCAACTCTCACATCCATACATGACCACTGGAAAAACCATAGCCTTGACTAGACGGACCTTTGTTGGCAAATTAATGTCTCTGCTTTTAATAAATATACACTTTGGCAAATTTATGCAAAAAGTTGTTTTTTGCATAAAAAACAGCCATCAACTTTTCTAAACCTAACCCCCACATCTTAATCAGTAAATTGATTCGGTTAGAAAGGTCCAACACCACAGTTCAAAAGCATCAATGCTTCAGCACTCAGCTTTCTTTATAGTCCAACTCTCACATCCACACATGGCTACTGGAAAAACCATAGCCTTGACTAGATGGACCTTTCTAACTGAATCAGTTTACTGATTAAGACATGGGGGTTAGGTTTAGAAAAGTTGATGGCTGTTTTTTTATGCAAAAAACAACTTTTTGCATAAATTTGCCAAAGTGTATATTTACTGTGAACTTCAGACAATTGCAGACAGGCTGCTATTGTATTAAGGGGCCTTAGAGACAAACAGAAGTTGTCATCCTGGGGAGATATGTATCAGCTAAGCCTAGACTTGTAACTCACACTTGAAACTGACACAACATTGTAAATTAACTATACTCCAATATAAAATAAAAAGTAGATTAAAACAAACAAAAAATATCTTCAACAAGTTCTCGAGAACATTAGAATTGGAAACCATCTGAAAAGGAATATTGAGATCACAAAATTCCTAAGAATACTGAGCTATGGTTCATTACAGGTCAGGGCTCTTCCCAGTGGTTCTGTGGGAAACAAGACATAGTCATTATATTACAGGGAAAGCCTGGACAGTCCATCCTTGGTCATGAATGGTCTGTGTGACCCAGTGACCATCAATTTTTCTAAAACTAACCCCCACGTCTTAAAACAGCAAGACTGGCTTATCTGGGAGCTGGGAGGCAGGGTCAGGGGAAATACCAGTGACGTGCTTCTTGAGCCAAAGATCAATAATTACTGGTTTAATTAATCAACAAGGACCTACTGTATAGGACAGGGAACTCTACTCAATACTCTGTAATAACCTATATGGGGAAAGAATCTGACAAAGAGTCGATATATGTGTATGTATAACTGAATTACTTTGCTATTCACCTGAAACTAAATTGTAAATCAACTAAACTCCAATGTAAAATAAACATACAAAAAATGACAGCCCTACTCCTAGAATGAGGTCCAGGGCTGAGCTGGCACCACAACACTGAGCAGGCATAGGTTACCAAAGCAACAGTGAGTCTGATCTTTCAAAGCCCAAACTGGAGGTTTCCCTGTTGCTTTGCAGCTACAAGCTCATCCCTGCATTGCCCCCCACCCCCCAACCAGGCCCCCTCTCTCAGGAAAGTGGGACAGTCCCTGAGTAACAGGGCACGAAGGAGGAAAACGGGGTGAGCTGGCATCTTCATTTTCGTATAGCTTGATCACGCTGCCTCAGTTCATGAACCTGACTAAGCCCCTGGCCTGGTTCCAGGAACCTATGACAGAACAGAGTCCCCAGTTCCTGGATGTCACCCTGCCTCTCTGTCCCTTGCACCCTTGTATGTGAGGTAACAGATTTGTGGGTGTCTCTGAATTCTAACACGAGCTGATCCTTCAATCTGTGGCTGGTCTAGACTCACAAGGTTCCCCTCCCTCACTGTGAGAGCCCATTCCTTTCCCCAAAGTCTCATTATATATTTTCCAGAGGCCCTTTTTCTAGGTGAGAAATTTCAGTGAAATATGCTGAAACATAACATTTCATCATCTTGACGTTGAGAGCTACAACAGCCTTTCATGAGCCTCATTTCCATGCCTCTCATTTTCAAACTGAAAAAGATGAAGCCCAGCAACTTGGGGTCTCATTCAAGGTCATGGGCAGTTGCGTGGCAGGAAGCAGCATCTGAGGGTCCGAGCCCCTTGTCCAGTGACACCCTGGCTCAGGCTATGACACATTAAAAACACAGGAGAAACCTTAGGAGATGATTTATAATTTTCCAAGGCAGTTTGCCATTGCTATTGTACAGTCAGCAAAAGACAAGTATTTTGAAGAAGCAGAACAATTGAAAAGCCAATCCCCTTCCTCACTTTGGCATTAATTCTCTGTGTGGCTGTGTACCTGACAGGAAGCAGCACACATTGCTGGCACCACTTCCTAACACACCAGTGCACCGGATGAGTATTGATGGATGGCTTCAGACACTATTAAGTCCAGAGTCTGTTCCGAGGAAAATGCTTTGCATGCGTCATTAAGGCTATTTTAAGGCTTGCTGTCTTGAGCTGAGTGTAAACTAGCACTGGTGACTCTGAATTTAAATGTGATTTCATTGAGGGAAGAAACAGCATCATATTATTTTCAGGGTTTGGTAGTAGCAATATCTTAAAAAAAAAAAGAACTGGTAGCAAATCTGTAGACTTATGAGAGTTTACATCCATATATTCACTTTTCCCCAGAGATCTCAATTACAATTTTATTTGGGTGAATTGAAGTTTAATCTCATTACACAGTTGCAATTTCTTAAGTCAAATTTTATATGCTGCTTTCACTTATGAGTGGTTTTCCCAGCTATGCATTTAACAAGCTTAATATTCAATCACTACATAATATTTAACATGGATGCATCATTAATATAACCACTTACTTAACCATTTCAGTTGTTCCCATGTTCACTATTATAAACACTCCTGTAAGATGTACAAAGCATGCAACAAAGATTGCACAAAACATTATCCAGAAGACACCCCTTAATAGTCCTCTAAAATTCATACTCTGAACAGGAATGTTACACCTATAAATTCTTTAAACAACAACTCCAATATTGCCCTTATATTTAATAACTTACTAACTTAAACTGGAATACTGCTATCCCCAGCATGCATTTATTTTCACTGCAGATGTATCACATCATAGTATACCAAAGAGAATGGCCTGTTTGTGATACTTTTTTAAAAAAGGGGTTCCGGGCCCCACCTGAAAAGTATTGCACTGAAATGCCAGCAGGTGGAGCCAAACCACAGATTTTTTTTTTTTTTTTAAATCACCATGATTGACACACATCTTCAATTAAGAATTACTGATCCCTAGAACACAATGCAAACTTTCCTTTATCTCATTAACAACTCCTCATACTCAGGAATGGGAATCTCCACTTGAAGAGAGTGTATTCTATGGCGGTGATGTCAAATTTTGTTTTGCATCAGATTCAGTTGCTGGGCGCGGGGCTTAGTAATAACACAAATGGTCAGTCTGATCCAAATCTGAAATGCTGCTTTCTAATTTAGGACTTCCCTGGTTGTCTGGTGGTTAAGACGCAGTGCTTCCACTGTGGGAGGCACAGCTTTGTTCCCTGGCCAGGGAAGTTCTGCATGCTGTGTGGTATGGCCAAAACCAACCCCTCCTCCCCCAAGCATTTTTAACAAAGCTATACAGAATACTCAGAAATACAGAGTTGAAGAATTAAAACCTTCCGGAAGATTTTCTAAAAGGCCACATGGTTTCTAAAAATTGAGGTGAAAACAGTAAACCGAGAAGTTATTATGAAGATGTAACTGTGTCAGACACAATTTGAAACCAGACCTGATTGACACCAAGGCACTAAAGCTCTTACATCAACTCCCTACACCTTCCCACTGTGTTACCATGAGCTTAGGGAAGTGGCTGACAGCATGGAAGCAAGTGGGGAGGGCAGGTGGAATGGAAGGATGGCTCACGTGTCACAGAAACTGGAATTCCCTCTTCAGAAATGACTCCGATGGTCAATCATGAGGTTTAAGAAGATAGAAAGGGAAATGAAGGAAGGTATGTTCAACCAAAGAAAATTCAGGAATCTACACTTCTAAAGTGCATCTGAAGAAGAATAGATATATGTGTATGTATAACTGAATCACTTTGCTGTATATTTGAAACTAACACAACATTGTAAATCAACTATACTAAAATATAAAATAAGAATTAAAAAAATACAAAAAAAGTAAAAAAGAAAAAAGTATATCTGAGATCAAAGAGCTGATGGAGGGAACTCCCTCACAGTCCAGTGGCTTAGACTCCATGCTTCCACTTCAGGGGTCATGGGTTTGATCCCCGGTCAGGGAACTAAGATCCCTCATGCCGAATGGTGTTGCCAAAGGAGAAAAAAAAAAAAAAAGCGGATGGGGAAGGCAATGGCACCCCACCCCAGTACTCTTGCCTGGAAAATCCAATGGACGGAGTAGCCTGGTGGGCTGCAGTCCATGGGGTCGCTAACAGTCGGACAGACTGAGCGACTTCACTTTCACTTTTCTCTTTCATGCATTGGAGAAGGAAATGGCAACCCACTCCAGTGTTCTTGCCTGGAGAATCCCAGGGATGGGGGAGCCTGGTGGGCTGCCGTCTATGGGGTCACACAGAGTCGGACACGACTGAAGTGACTTAGCAGCAGCAGCTGATGGCTGAGAAGGAGCCATAAGAGACAAGACTGTAGCTAGACAGGGAGATTCTGGGTTTAACACATCTGCGGTGGGGGTGCAAATTTCTACTTTACAGAAAGCAGTGATGGAGGTACTCCAAAGGCAATTAAGCAGAAAGCAAATGTGTAGCGCGTCATGATGCTGATGGCTGGGGCATGACGTCTGTAGAGGAACTGCAATGCCTAAGACATCTTTCTAAGTTCCTCTTTTACTACACACATCTCTTCCCCCAGCCATTTCTTCTGTGCCTCCAGTGAATTACAGATTTCAAGATCCCTTCTGAGTCAGAATGTCAACAGCTTTTGGTGTGTAAATGAAGTATAATTACTTCTACTTCGCATATGAAGAAAATCAGAGGGCAGGCCTCAAATCGCACGACTCTATGTGGCAAAGACTGGAGTCTAACCCATAATTCCAACTGCACTGCACCATAATTTCTGCTAACTAGTGCTCCAGAGGAAGTGGAAAATCCAGAGGCTTAAACTAAGGGCAGTTTAATAAAGACCGGAGGCACCCAGAAAATAACTTCCTTTCCTAAGCCAACAGAATTCCTATTCTAGGGCTACTTAATTTTCTTTATTTTTGGTGACTACATGCCGATAGAGGTCTCTGGGTTATTTAAAAATGCAAGGGACTTCCTTGGTGGTCCAGTGGCTGAGACTCCATACTCCTAATGCAGAGGACCTGGGTTCAATCCCTAGTCAAGGAACTAGGTCCCAGGTGCTGCAACGAAGAGTTTGCATGCCACAATAAGAGCTCCCACACGCTGCAAATAAAGATCCTGCGTGCTGCAAATAAACAAGATCCTGAAGATCCCATGTGCCACAACTAAGACCCGACACAGCCAAATAAATATTTTTAAAAATGCAATGTTGTAACCTCTCTTAAGGGATCAACTTGTACCTGGAAAATTCATTCATTCCTCTGTTCACTCATGCAGTGAACACTTTTCGGGGGGGTCAGGGGGGAACACTCACAACATTCTAGGTACTATATGGGGCAGGAGGGATTCAAAGATAACCAAGACAAAACCTATTGTTTCCACGAGTCAGAATCTCCAAGAGAGACAGACATGCCAACAACTGCACTGCCTCCCAGGTGCTTCAGCAGAGGAAAAGAGAAAGAACACAAGTGTTAGGGTTGCCAAGGAGGGACTGATCAACTGCCTGGCGAGGGGTGCAGGCGGATAGAAAAGCTAAATTAGGTGTAGCCACCTGAACGGGGTGAGAAGTCAAACAAACAGACCTTCAGGTTCCTGGTTGCTGCTGCTGGATGGAATAAATGATTCCCCAACCACTCTTACTAAGCTCACCAGATTCTCCCCTGAGAAACCCTGTAGCATTTACTATGTATGTTACTCCATAAGGAGTTGACACTGACCTTTTCATAATGCTCTGTATCTCCTATGCAGGTCTTATCTTACACACCAAACAGTACAGTTGTAGAGGTAGAAACCACCTCTTATATCATTGTGTTTCCAATGCCTGCCATAGGCTGGGCACTCAGTGAATATTTCTTGACCTCAAGGTTAGATTTTATGCTCCCAGAGAACACAGATGATCTTCGAGGGGATCTTCCTGACATAGGTGTTGAACCCAGGTCTCCCGCATTGCAGGCAGATTCTTTACCCTCTGAGGCACCAGGGAAGTCCAAATTATCTAACACTGAAGTTTAAATACGAGTGCTGACCGTCCTCGGTAAAGATTTGATGTTTGTGACACAAGGAGATGGCAATGTGAATTTGTCATTTCAATAGAATGGCTTTAGGATGGATGATCTGGGACTCTCAAAAAAATGATAATGACTTTTTATATTATCTCACTTAAAACATTAACATTTGCAACAACATGAATGGACCTTGAAGGCATTATGCGAAATGAAATAAGTCAGAGAGAAAAAGTACTGTATGCTATCACTTATATGTGGAATCTAAACAAAGAACTGCCCCCCAAAAACAAACTCATAGAAAACCAGATTAGACTTGTGGTTATCAGAGGTAGGGGGTGGGGAAGGGGAACTGTAGGAAGGTGGTCAAAAGGTACAAACTTCTGCTTATAAAATACATAACTACAGGGGATGTAACGTCCAACGTGTGCACTATTGCTAACACTGCTGTATGATATGCAGGTAAATTGTTAAAAGAGTAGATTCTAGGAGCTCTCTTCACAAAGAGAACAGTTTATTTTTCCCTTTCTTCTTTTCTTTTTATTGTTTCTGTATAAGAAAATGAATGTTAGCTGAACTTATGTGGCAATGATTTCACAACATGTATCAATGAAATCATCATGCTATATGCTTTAAAAAAAACATTAAGTCAGAATTATTTGGACATTACATGAATTTCACATTTTGTTTAGATGTATTTAAACCTGTGGTGCTTCCTTGGTCAGGCTTCCCTGGTAGGTCAGCAGTAAAGAATCCTCCTACCAATGCAGTCCTCCTACCAATCCTCCTACCAACTCACAATCAATGTGAGTTTGATCCCTGGGTTCGGGAAGATCTCCTTGAAAAGGAAATGGCAGCCCACTCCAGTATTCTTGCCTGGGAAATCCCATGGACAGAGGAGCCTGCTGAGCTATAGTCCATGGTCTCAAGAAGAGTCGGACATAGCGACTTAACAACAAAACCTGTGGTCCAGTTTATGAATGCGTGTTTCCAATAGTTGGTCGAGAAGTTGTCCTACCACCAGTGAACCAGACTTTTTAGATAAAGATTGTGCTGGGCTTAGTTGCTCAGCTATGTCAGACTCTTTGTGACCCCATGGACTGCAGCCCACCAGGCTCCTCTGTCCACAGGGATTCTCCAGGCAAGAATCCTGGAGTGGGTTGCCACGTCCTCCACCAGGGGATCTTCCCAACCCAGGGATCAAACCCAGGTCTCCCCCACTGCAGGCAGATCCTTTACCAGATGAGCCACCAGGGAAACCCAGGGAAGACTGTCACATTAAAGAGGTGCATTAAAGTGAGAGTCTCTTGCTCCTTCAGCAATTGCTTGATACCCATGATAGATGATTGGAGAAGGCGATGGCACCCCACTCCAGTACTCTTGCCTGGAAAATCCCATGGACGGAGGAGCCTGGTAGGCTGCAGTCAATGGGGTCGCTAAGAGTCGAACACAACTAAGTGACTTCACTTTCACTTTTCACTTGCATGCATTGGAGAAGGAAATGGCAACCCACTCCAGTGTTCTTGCCTGGAGAATCCCAGGGATGGGGGAACCTGGTGGGCTGCCATCTATGGGGTCGCACAGAGTTGGACACAACTGAAGCGACTTAGCAGTAGCATGATAGATGATCAAATTAAGTGGCTACAAAGAATCTGATTTTCTTCCTTCTGCCAACATTCCAAGATAGAACCTTCCATGTGGGACTTTCATACAATTCAAAAATTAACAGCCATACTCATATAAACAAGCCCACTGGGAGTATAGGTAAAATTGTTAGTCTCTCAGTCATGTTTGATCTTTGCAACCCATGAATTGTAGCTCACCGGGCTCCTCTGTCCACAGAATTCTCCAGGCAAGAGTACTTGAGTGGGTTGCCAAGCTCTCCTCCAGGGGATCTTCCTGACTCCTGCATTGCAGGCAGATTCTTTACCATCTGAGCCTCCAGGAAAGCTCTTATAGGTAAAAGATGAAAACAGACCCCACTTTTAGTGCCTAGATGTTACAATCACTCTGACGGCCAAGAGGTTTCGTGTGCTACTTTGAGATTCTTGGCTTTGTGCACCAGAACTGGAATGTCAGATAAGCCATCCCCCAGGACAGGAGGTGTAACTGTATTTGTTTGTCAAGTGTTGTCACTCTCCTCCTAGGTCTAGATAATTGAAGATTGTTGAGTGCCAAAATGTTCAGCAGCAAAACCCTTATAAAGAAAGGGGACCAACGTGCTTATCTTTGTGAATAACAAGCATGAAAAGGTACAGGGGACACAGTGTATGCATGTATCCTGGGAAGGAGACAGCCAGGGGAAAATGGACGGGCCGGGCAGCTGGAAGGAGACGAGACATGCAGAGTTAGATCTGAAGGAAGAAACAGAGGGGAGATACAAGGAGTCAACCAGAGGCTCAGAAGCAGGACTGACACAGTTATTTTCTCATCTATACATTTTCCCCAGGGGATTTCATCCTCTTCCATGGCTTCAGGCATAAACTGTAATGTTGATTCTTATGTCTATATATTCAGCCCTGAAAGCTTGGTTTTACTTGTCTATATCCAACTGCCTCAAGAATATCCATCAGCTTATCCACAGTTCAGCGGGTCCAAGAATCAAGTCGAGTCAAAACCTTCAGAACTTCCCCATTTTCTTTCTTAGACTGCTTCCTCTTAGTTCTTTCTCACTGGCTTACTGTAGTGTGACTGTCCTACCTGTTAAATATATATAAATATATATATGTAATGTATTCCTGGGGATGACAGAGGATGAGATGGTTGGATGGCATCACCAACTCAATGGACACGAGTTTAAGAAAGCTTCAGGAGATGGTGGAGGACAGGGAAGCCTGGTGTGCTGCAGTTCATGGGGTTGCAAAGAGTTGGACACGACTGAGCAACTGAACACCAACAACTTCCTCTCCTGTTTCAGTGTCCCTACTGAAATGCAGATTTCACCAATTTTCCCTAATTTTTCTCTTTTTTTTAAGATTTTTTTTTTTGGAGACTATTGACCATGAACCATTTTTAAAGTCTTTATTGAATTTGTTACAATATTGCTTCTGTTTAAAAACAATTTTTTTTTTCTTTTTTTGGCCCACAAGGCAAGTGGGATCTTAACTCCTCGACCAAGGATAGAACCTTTATCCCTTGCCTTAGAAGCCCAAGTCTTAACCACTGGACTACCAGTGGTTAAGTAAAGAATTAAATAATAATAATAAGAAGAAAAAAGTAAAGAATTTTACTTCTTTAACAAGCTGGAAAGGAGTAAGAGTAGGACAGAGCCCAGATGAGAGATGACAGTGGTTTGGATTTGCGTGGCAGTGGTAAAGCTGGGTACACTTTGGAGGTGGAAATAAGAGGACTTACTGATGGCTGAGACCATTCCTGAGATGGAGAACCTGAGAGAGGAATACATTGGGCCACAGTGGTAGGCAATCAAGTTGACTCTGACATCTGTGTGGACAGGCAAGTGGAAAAGCTCTAGAGAAAGTTGGAAATATCAACTGGAATTCAGAATGGAGTGAAAAGAAAGAGCCAAGTTCTGGGTGCTGTAGAATTCCAACTCTGGGAGGCTCAGAAGAGAGGTAGGAGGCCACGCTAACTCTCCCCCCACCCACCAGAAACACTGTCAAGGGATGGCCAAAAAACATGGTGTCACAGAAGCCCAGAGCAGACATTTCAAGTTGGAGGGTGATCAACCACGTGGAATGCTGCTGACAGCCTGAGAACGGTAGCACAAAGCGTATGACTTCTTTGACAATAATATAGAGATTGTTGACTGGGCTTGGAGCCATTTGTTGGGGTTGCTGAGACTCTGACGGGTAAAGTCTGGACCAGTGAGGGGTGGGAAGGGGAGAGGTTAAGTGCAAATGATTCGTGCAGACTTTGAGAAAGTCTGCTGGGAAGTAGGGTGGAGATATGAATCTGTAGCTGGAGGACATGCAACGCAGGGTTTGAGGGCTTTTAGGATGGACTCCTTTTTCCTCCATACGATGTCATATATGAATGGTCCAGTAGAGAGGAAAGACTGGATGCTGTAGGAAAGAGATGATGACTGGAGGCAGGAAGTTCTTGGAAGGGGAGAAACTAAACAGGAGGATTCCCACAGCAGGAGACATGCCTCTTCTATTCTCACATGAAGGGAGGAAGAAAATACAGATATAGATGAAGACTGGTGGTGGCAGGATGATTGTGGCACCATCCGCAAACTTGTGTTTTCTCAGTTGGGTGTGCAGTGAGGGGTGATGAGCTGAGTCAGTGAAAAGTATTCAAAAAATAACTAAAAGTGAAGGAGGATAAGAAGACTGAGAAGAGAGGAAAGAAGGGAAAATTATCTTGGATTAAGTGAAAATGAACTATCTTGCTTAAATTAATAAATAGGTTGTGGGGCCTCCCTGGTGGCTCAGCGGTAGAGAATCCTCCTGCTAATGCAGGAGACAAGGGTTCAATCCCCGGTCCAGGAGATCACACATTGCATGGAGCAACTAAGCCTGTGTGCTGCGACTATTGAGCCTGTGCTCCAGAGCCTGGGGGCCACAACTACTGAGCTGGTGTAAGCAACTGCTGAAGCCTGTGCTACACAATAGAAGCAAACATGATGAGAATCCTGTGCACTGCAGCTAGAGAGTGGCTCCTGACACTGCGAAGCAACAAAGACCCAGCACTGCCAAAACAAACAAACCGTCTCATTTGTTGTCTTACGGGCAGCAAAGAGAACTATTTCTACTTTCATATGTCCTCATAGTTTTCCACTGAGACTCTTCTGTCCCAGGATTCTCAGACATCCTGCAAGTTCTGGAAAAACTTGCCATTAAGAGGAGCTGGGAATCTCACACTACTGGTTTCTGCTCGAGAGAAATGGCCAAGATGGAGTATTAATTTCCCAGAACTGGATGAGTTCTGGACCATGAGGGTGGAGGGGTATTTCTGGAATAAGTAAACATCCCAGATGGAAAAAAGGAAAAAAAGAAACCTGAGCCTTAAGTCCAGGGCTCCAGGAAGATTTCAGTACTCTGAGACAGCTATGGCTAAACTCCTTCCTGGGGTGACATTGGCTAGACTGAGGCCATTGGTTTTTCCCTACCCATACTATCTGAGGAGTTCCAGCCTTTGGTAGATGTATGTTTTCAGTCGCCAAGTCGTGTCTGATTCTGTGAACCCATGGACTGCAGCATGCCAGGCTTCCTTGTCCTTCACCACCTCCTGAAGTTTCCCCAAGTTCATGTCCAATGAATCGGTAATGCCATCCAACCAGTTCATTCTCTGTCACCCTCTTCTCCTTCTGCCTTCAATATTTCCTTGCATCAGGGTCTTTTCCAATGAGTTGGCTGTTCACATCAGGTGGTCAGAAGAATAATGGCCCCCAGATAGAGACCTTTATCAATATGCTGAAAACAAAGGACATACAGTCTGAAGATCTAAATTTATCTAAATAGAATCAAAGGGGAAAAACATGGACATTGAATTCAAAGGGAACTAGACAGGGGAAATGATCTCAAACAAGAAGTAAAATTAAAAAGGAGTCAATCCAGGCAGGAATATGTCCATAGACACAAAATCATTCTGGACAAAGGTCAGAAGACACGACTGTACCATCACTGCTGCCCCAAGGACTGTGGTTTGCAGAAATGAGGGTCACTGAAGAAGGGACACTGGGCTGAGAAATAACCACCACAGGGATCCCATCTCAGGAGAGGGTTTCAACACTCAGTCCTCTGCCGAAAACAGAATTTTACCCCAAATGATGGCTCAACCTCCATACAACTCAACCCCACACAACTGTACATCAGAACTCCCACGGGGAAAAAAAAGATGAATAATTTGAAATATTCCTACAGGTATTAAAAAAAATAAGTCCTATTTAAACATCAGAGCCGTGACTGTATAAATCCTGTACAGCAATGAAGATGGGAAAGCCTTCCATCAGAACTAATTTCTACCCAACCTCTGAGAAGTCATCACTGAGATGAAGACTGAAAATGCGGAAGCAGAGTCCAGTCCATTAAGCTAGAAGTAGGTCTCAGTTCTTCCCAATCTGCTTTATGTTAATATTTTGAGAGCCACGAACAGAGAAGTAAAACATGAATTAACATAAGACTCCAGTGGGATGAACTAAGACAGTAGCAGTGACATGTATACACTACCGTGTGTAAGACAAGTAGCTAGTGGGAAGCTACTGTACACACACTCACACACACACACACACACTCACACACACGATAAAATGTGACCTTCTTAAAAGAACCCCTGAATAGCTAGTGGGAAGCTGCTGTACACACACACACACACGCACACACATACTATAAAATGTGATCTTCTTAAAAGAACCCCTGAATATCTTAGTATTCTGCTTTTACAAAATGCTGGAAAGTAAGAAATGCCCAGTTTTATCATGCACACTGTCTAGAATATTATGGATATTAAAAAACTTAATTTATTTTCTCTAGGCCAGGGACATCAATTTTTTAAAAGTCTCTATTAAATTCGTTACAACATTGCTTCTGTTTTATGTTTTGGTTTTTTGGCCATGAGGCATGCGGGATCTTGGCTCTCTCACCAGGGTCTGAATCCACGCCCTTCTGCAATGGAGGGTGAAGTCTTAACTGCTGGACCGCCAGGGAAGTACCTGGATATTTTAAATTAGGAATAAATGGGTAACAAAATTAAGCGGAGAAAAGATTATTGGCTATGTTGGTGAATTTCGGCATTGATCACATCATGAAACACTGCCCAGGTGAAGAGTTTTGGGCTCCCGACTGGCAGCATCACTGTGGGGCCCTTCAAACCCTGAAGGATTTGGTGTTTCACAGAGGTGATCTGTCAGCTGGGGCCACCCTCCTCCAAGTAAAATAGTCAGAGTCCAGGAAAGAACAGGTCCAGGTGCATGATCTGGGCCACCTCTTTCCTCTAAGAACTGTTCCAGAGGACGGTGACATTTCTGCAGAAGGAATAGCCCATCAATTAGGGTGGGGGGTTGCGGTTAGGGTTAAGGTTAGTTAGCTGGGAAGGGCAAATGACAATTCATCTCAAATTCCTAATGTTATCAATGTATGTGACATTTTTCTATCCACAGGCACAGCTGTAAATTTCAGGGCAATTAGCCCTCTTTTTTCTTTGGCTTTTTTTTTTTTTTTTTTCAAAAGCCAAGAACTGTAGATTAAAAAAAAAAAAGTCATAAAAATTCATAAAGAGAATCAGTCCTCAATGCTGAGTAACTACTATCAAGAGCGAAATATTTTAAAGAGCTTAGTAGAAGTTTGCCTTCTCAATTTGCTTCATACTAGCATGAGTAGACCGTGAATTAGTTGGTGATCAAAGTTAGGATGACAATAAAAAAGAAAAATCTTGATTTTATAGGTATTATTACTTATGTCCTTTATCATTTTTTGGTCTTCTATAGGACATTTCTTAAAATTCTGTTTATTAATTTTACTTTAAGGAACAAAAGAAGTCTACTGAAGAGCTTCCAAATGACACTGTTGGGATAAATCATTTGTTTTATCCAATAAGTGTCATCTGTATATAATAAACAAAACAGACAAGATTCTCACTTTGTGGAGTTTATACACTGGAATCAATACAAGGCGAAATTCACTACATTTCAATCAATTGTGGAACATGAAAGTGAATCAGGATACAGTTTTCACATGTTTTCTAGACTGACACAGTATTTGTTTTGTTAAATATATTTTCCCAATAGGAGCTCAGTATTTTATCTTGAATTGCTACTGTCTAGGAGGATATGAATTTGCTTGTAACTGAACACTTTAAAGGACTTTTTAAACTTAAATGTTTGCACAGCTTCAAATGCTTATATACATTTAAAGGGAATATTTCATAAAAGGCAAGAAAGTTACAGAATTGGTAAAATGGTTCACTTTGGCATCATTAAAATATTTCAAAAATAGTTGCATTTGTAGTCTAAGAATGGTGATTATCTAAACCAATTAGCCATGTTGAGAACAATATAATCAACTAAAAATAAGCTGATTTTTATTTTTAGTTCTCCAAACATTTCCCCCTTATCTTCTTTTACTCTATAAAGAAGCTGCTGAAAAAGAACATTATTCTACCAAGAGAAGCTGGTACATATTTAAATTTAAATTAAAAAGTACTATTACCTAGCAGCAGTTTAAAATGAAGTATTATATTGTGTAGGAGGATGTCAATTTATGCCATATAGGATAAGGTAATAGCCTAAGTTTTCTGAATATAATTAATAGCGTTTCCTTTAAAAGTTCCTGGAAGTATACTGTACATCTATGTTCATAGCAGCATTATTTACAATAGCCTAAAATTATACAGAAATAACCCAATTGTCCACCGACAGATGAAGGGATAAAGAAAATGTGGTAGATGCATACAATGGAATATTATTCAGCTTTAGAAAGGAAGGAACGACTCTGCTGGTGGTCCAATGGGTAAGACTCTGCGCTTCCACTGCTGGGGGGCATGGATTCAAGCCCTGGTTGGGAACGGAGATTCCACATGCCTTGTGACTTCGCCAAAAAAAAAAAAGAAATTCTGACACATGATCCAACATGGACGAGTCTTGAAGACATTATGTTAAGTGAAACGTGCCGGTCACAAAAGAGTAAACACTGTATGATTCCACATACATGAGGTACCTAGAACACCCAAATTTATAGAAACAGAAAAGAGAATGGTGATCGTGGGGAGAGGAGGGGAGGAGTGTGGATAGTCAGTATTTACTGGGTACAGGGTTTTAGCTAGAGAACATGAGAAAGTTCTGGAGATGGATGGTGGTGACGGTTGTATAACCATGCGAATGTCTTCAACAACACTAAACAGTATACTTAAAAACATTAATTTTGTTATACATATTTGCATATTTTACCACAATAAAAAACTGCACTCCTTCCAACATTATACAAAAATGAAAAGAAAAAAACAAAACCTTCTTTTTTGGGGCCATGCCACATACCTTGTGGGATCTTGGTTCCCTAACCAGGGATTGAATTCATGCCCCCTACAGTGGAAGCATGAAGCCCTAACCACTCCACTACCCTATCCTCCCCTCCCTCAAAAAAAAAAAAAAAACTCCTTAGGGGTGAGTCATCATGTTAATAATCTGTTAATGTGCAAGCAGGGGGAAATTTTTCCTAAGGGACAAAGTGTCTGTACGTTCATACAAACAATTGTCCTTCAATATTGTTTCTCATTGTTAGTTAAGTGCTCAAGTAACAAGTGAAATTCACATAACATCCATTTATTTGGTGCAGTCAAGATGACACGTGTCTAGTGTGTCCACGCATACAGTGATAAGCCATCTCAAGGACTGGAACACTGGGTGTATAAAAACAAGCTAAATCTTAAATGAACTCAGGAGGTAGCTTGATACAGTACCAAAGGAGGACTAAACTAGCGTGACAACCACAAATTCAAGCCCTGCTGGGACTCAGAGGAAGGGATGCTCATCTTGTTTTGAAGTCAGTATGGCAGGATTTGTTACATATTTAAGCCCAGATCTGTGCACAGAATAAGCCTAATAATAGAAGGCAGAGGCTGGGGCACTAGAAGGAAGCAGTAGGACGCCTGTGAGAGGGGAGTTGTGAAGAAAAAGCAACAGATGAGATCTTAGAGTTTGCACTTGGAAAGAATAACGAAAAAGAAAAGCTTCACTACAGAGTGACATGGGTCAGCCACTTAATGAGTTTAGCAGTCTGCAGGGGATACTGCAGATTGGCAGGAAGTTCCTTAAGGGCAATGCATCATCCAAGGGATGATTTACATTAATTTGTCAAGAAAATGGGCTTCCCGGGTAGCTCAAACCGTAAAGAATCTGCCTGCAATTTGGAAGGCCTACGTTTGATCCCTGGGTTGGGAAGATCCCCTGGAGAAGGAAATGGCAGCCCACTCCTGTATGCTTGCCTGGAGAATCCCGTGGACAGAGGAAAGTGAAGATGGCACTAAATAGATGAGGAAGAAGAACTGGCAAGAAGGAAGCTGATGAAGTGGGATACGGAATAAAAGTCAAGGATATAGGAACCTTCCTATACTGTGGATGGGAATCTAAGTTGGTGCAGCCACACTAATGGAGAACTATATGAAGGTTTCTCAGAAAACTAAAAATAGAATTACCATATGATCCAGCAATCCCACTACTGGGCATATATCCAGATAAAATAATTCAAAAACATACACACACCCTTATGTTCATAGCAGCACTATTCACAGTAGCCAAGACACGGAAGCAACCTAAATACCCATCAACAGATAAATGAATAAAAGAGGTGCGGTACGTATACACAATGGAATACTACTTAGCCACGAAAAAGGACAAAACGATGCAATTTGCAGCAACATGGGTGCAACTAGAGATTATCCTACTAAGTGAAGTAAGTCAGAAGGAGAATCACATACCACATGATATCACTTACATGTGGAATCTAAAATATGGCACAAATGAACCTATCTCTGAAACAAAAACATTCACAGACATAGAGAACAGACTTATGGTAAGGAGGCAGGGAAGCTGGGGGAGGGATGGATTGGAAGTCTGGGGTTAGCAGATACAAACTATTATATATAGAATGGATGAACAAGGCTATACTGTATAGCACAGGGACCTATATTCAATATCCTGGGGTAAACCATAATGGAAAAGAATATATACACATGTATAACTGAGTCACTCTGCTGTACAGCAGGAATGAACATGTTACTTCAGTAATAAATAATACAACTATACTTCATTAAAAGACGAAGGTAAAAACAAGCTAAGGATGTATGCATACGTAAAACTAGGAAATATCTTGTCTCTTGTATAGCTGCAAAAACACTTCTTGGTATAAATAGGAACATCAGCTTTAAAGGAACTAAATGTCACCCTTGCTGAGCATCCTTCATGGACCATCAGGCTAAGTCATGCCTCATTTCACTGCACATCAGGAAAGCTCCATTCCACTTGGCTAATGAAAAGAAATCCTGCTAAAAGGACAGAATTAGAAGCCTGCCACTTTTAGGGGTTATGCCTTTCTTATTATCATATTGAAGCAGAATCCAAAAGTACTTCTCCAAAGTAACAGCTGGAATACAAACACGGTTAAACCATCTAACCAACCTTAATGCATTAACCTTCTTAAAATTCCTGATAGATAAGCTAGTGGAAAGTGTTGAGTGAGATATAATTTGCCCTTGGGCTAACTTCATGATAAAAACTCCTCCCCCAGCTTTCTCCACATCACTTCTATACACTCTTTACTCTCCAAGGAACAGCCACCTGGTATTTACCTGTTTTAATGAACAGAACTGTTGCAAACAGAATTCACCTCCAACCATAGTAGCGGTAGGGTATAAGCCAGACTACTCACTCTTTTTTCTGGACATGTTTTCTAATCTCCATGAACTTTCCACACACAGCTCTCCTACCCATAATTCTCCCAGGTAATCTGAGCAACACTCATTTACCTAATCATTTAATTACCATTTCTAAACCATTTCTTAGACACCACCTAAATCATCTTCCCAATATATCACCAAGGACTCAGAATCAACCAGCCCCCACATGTTCCTTTCCAAACTGTGTAATGATTACTGTGCATTTGTCTGTCACATTTTCCCCTAAAAATACAAGTTCCTCTGCTGCATTCTTTAATGTTCTCGACCATACATCAGTGGATATTATTACGTAAACTCTTGCTATGATTTTAATGGTGACTTTTCACTCAATGAGCACATTTATCACATTAAAAAATTTTTCATCACTTTTTCCTCCAATTGGAAAAAAAAAAAAACAACTAAAAAAAACCCACAGTACCCAGTCCATTTGACATTTAAAGAGCAAGTACTACAAAGACATATCAACTGCATTTTTCATCAAAACTTGGACTTCTGATCTATATTAAATGGTTTAATACATGCATTTTCAATGGGAGAAATTTCATCCCCATCCCCAAGAGGGTAAGAATTTGCTCTTAGAAGATGACAAAGGTTACTCTTTTTATGTAAAAAGCATAGGTCTACATAGAATACATAAATAGATACACAGTATATTTGTGATATGAACACTTGGAAGAGGAGATGGTGGTTAGAAAAATACTGTCTAGAAAACATTTCCCCTTAAGGGGGTAATAATTTTTAAAAAAGGTTGAAAAACATGGTTTTGATGTAAAGATGATGAGAAATTAAATGGTAATACTGTCACCTCCAATCTAGTTATTTAATCTAGTTTTAGATCTTTGAAACTTCTAGACAACATCTCCTCTCAGAAACTTCCTCTCATTCCTAAGTATGTGGTACTACTTCTCCAGGATATTCCTAGGATGTAGAATCCTTCCCACATCATCCCACCGTTGTGCTGTATTATCATCGCCCACTAGACCATCCCCTCAATCCTGTTTACTTCAAGAGAAGGGGGACTGAAGACAGTCTACTGAAAGAAAGGGACTGGGCTCAGCCCTGAAAGAACAGTGACAAACAAGTGACCTTAGAACACTGGCCTCCTGGCACTCACATCCTACCGAGACAGACAAGAGAGAAACACTCATGGCAAGATCCAGAAGCTATTTTGTTACAGTTCTGTGGAGGAAACAAACAGAGTGGGACGACAGTGATGGAGATGAAATACATTACAGAATACTGTAATGTATTCTACTGAAGAGGACCTTGGAGATCTTCCCCAGCTCAAGTATTTTGGGCCCAAGACCTAAGGTCTTGGTTGGACCTTTGCTGGACCGAAGGCAAAGGTAGAGAATAAAGTGTTGGCAATTACTACCCCCACTAAGAGTCGCAGACATTTGCCTTACTGTGTGCCAGGAGTCTCACGTGGCCCTGTGAGATATGGCACATTCATTAGTCCTGCTTTAGAGACGAAGAAACAGGATTAGAGCAGAAACACAGCGGGATGGCTGAGACCGTGGACTCGGGCATCACACCATCTTCTTTGACTGCTGACTCACTGGCAGTGACTTTGGGCAAGTTACTTCACAGCTCTGTTCCTGTTTCCTCACCTGCAAGATATGGATGATAGTATATCTGACTCAGGTGATCATCAGAATGGAGGATGTGAGAGAGTCAGCTGTGTGATGGGGAGGAGAAGATTCCAAGCCTGAGGGACAGAGTTTGGGGAGCAGACTGTGGAGGCAGCGAAGGGAGACCGCTCATGGGGACGGTGGTGTGGGGAAGTGAGAGGAATGGGTGTTGGGCAGTCAGGCCAGTGGAAGCCTTGGAAACCATGGTGAGGAGCTATCTTTGAGCAGTGAAAAGTCCTGGCAGAATTCGGGCCGAGCCACTGATGTTTCTCCAGAACTGTGAGAAAAACGCCTGTGGTTTATAAGCCACCGGACTATGGCATTCTGTTGTTGCTGTGTCCCTAACCTGCGTCCGACTCTGTGTGACCCCATGGACTGGAGTCTGCTAGGCTCCTCTGTCCGCGGGACTTTCCAGGCAAGAATACTGGAGCAGGTTGCCATTCCTTTCTCCAGGGAATCTTCCAGACCCAAGGATCGAGCCCACACCTCATGCACTGGCAGGCAGATTCTTTACTGCTGAGCCACCCAGGGACACCTCTATGGTACTGTTCAGTTCAGTTCAGTTGTGTCCAAGTCTTTGCGACCCCATGGGCTGCAGCACGCCAGGCCTCCCTGTCCATCGACAACTCCCGGAGTTTACTCAAACTCATGTCCATTGAGTCAGTGATGCCATCCAACTATCTCATTCTCTGTCATTCCCTTCTCCTTCTGCGTTCAATCTTTCCCAGCATCAGGATCTTTTCAAATGAGTCAGTACTGTTGCTGCTGCTGCTGCTGCTAAGTCACTTCAGGCGTGTCCGATACTGTGCGACCCCATAGACGGCAGCCCATTAGGCTCCTCCATCCCTGGGATTCTCCAGGCAAGAACACTGGAGTGGGTTGCCATTTCCTTCTCCAATGCATGAAAGAGAAAAGTGAAAGTGAAGTCGCTCAAGTCGTGCCTGACTCTTAGCGACTCCATGGACTGCAGCCTACCAGGCTCCTCCATCCATGGGGTTTTCCAGACAAGAGTACTGGAGTGGGTTGCCATTGCCTTCTCCAGTCAGCACTNCACTGGAGTGGGTTGCCATTTCCTTCTCCAATGCATGAAAGAGAAAAGTGAAAGTGAAGTCGCTCAAGTCGTGCCTGACTCTTAGCGACTCCATGGACTGCAGCCTACCAGGCTCCTCCATCCATGGGGTTTTCCAGACAAGAGTACTGGAGTGAGTTGCCATTGCCTTCTCCAGTCAGCACTGTTACAGGAGCCCAAAGAGACAAAGATACAGGGGCTAGGATGGGAGCATTATTGAAAAAAGATGTTTATGTGGAGGGAGTGGTGATGGGAAGCGGCGGTCAAGCCAGAGTTTGGACCACCTTTTTTACTCTGGTGACCTGAATTTATACAAACGCTAAAAAGGAGCAGGTAAGGGTCATTCTTTGGAGAAGGTAATGGCACCCCACTCCAGTACTCTTGCCTGGAAAATCCCATGGACGGAGGAGCCTGGAAGGCTGCAGTCCATGGGGTCGCTGAGGGTCGGACACAACTGAGCGACTTCACTTTCACCTTTCACTTTCATGCATTGGAGAAGGAAATGGCAACCCACTCCAGTGTTCTTGCCTGGAGAATCCCAGGGACAGGGGAGCCTGGTGGGCTGCTCTCTATGGGGTCGCACAGAGTCGGACACGACTGAAGCGACTTAGCAGTAGTAGTAGTAAGGGTCATTCTTGCACTATTTGGCTCCCTCTGTTTATCCTGAAATGCTCTCATGACAGGAAGTGAGGAGGAGCACCTAGATCTTGGGGTTCCCTTGCCACCCACACTCTATCTCCAGCTGCAACCCTGGGTGAGCTACCTCATCACGTGACTCATCACAATCTCCATGTATTCTTTCCCAATAATCACTAAAAGCACTAGTTTTAAGGTGAGGAGGTAAAATGTATATATATATATATATAAAAATCCAACAAGAGGGAACTTCCCTGGTGGTCCAGTGGTTAAGAATCTGCCTTGTAATGCAGGGAGTGTGGGTTTGATCCCTGGTCAGGGAACTAAGATTCCACATGCTGCAGGGCAACTAAGTCTATGCCACAACCACTGAGCTTGTACAACTAGAGACTCTGTGAGCCGCAATGAAAGATCCTGCATGATGCAACCAAGATCCTGTGTGCTGCAACTAAGACCAAATGCAGCTAAATAAATATTAAAAGAAATCCAACCAAAAAAAAAAATACAGGAGAGAACTGAGATGGTGAAAGGATGCTCTCAGTCCCGTTGAACATGTTGCTGGCCCAGGGTAGGAAGAGCATTTTCTTCATTCAAACCACGTGATTCAGTATTGCTGGACTTTCTAAAATTAATTAAAAGACTTATTTTTATTTATTTGGCTGCACTGGGTCTTAGTTGCAGAGCGTGGACTCTTTTTTTTCCCTTCAGTTGCAACATGCTGGATTGAGTTCCTTGACCAGGGATTGAACCCGCTTCCCCCTGCATTGGGAGTGTGGAGTTTTAGCCAATGGATCACCAGGGAAGTCCCTGGACTTTTATCTTTTAAAGAAGAGATATAAAGAGAAATGTAGCACACGCTACATTTACGTTTGTTGTAAATCAATCATTCCTTAGGATTGCTGGAGTTGTGTGTTAACAGTCCAGTTTTGGAGTTTACAGACTTAACTTGAGGACATAGACCCTGGAACAGAGAAAACAACAAATCCTTTTATACCGAAAAGAAACGAGGTCACCGAGTGGATGAAATGATTTCTGCCTAGTGCCCCCACCCTGCCGTTCTATTCTGGTGGGAAGGGGGTCTTTTGAGGGCTCCGAGTCTGTACTGTGAGCCATTCCGTCTCATCCTGCCTCCTGCTGCAAAACCTGGCAGAGTGCAACACCACGAGGGGCCTCTTTTCTACTCTGACGGCGTATGTACTTCAATCGTGTTCAAGGAACTGCAGCTCTGGGATAATGCAGTAAGATGGAGCACAGCCCCTAGGATGCACTCCAAGGCCAGTCCCTGGGAGGACAGTCTCCTCGCTGGGCACTGGCTCCTGGGGAAGGGACCTGGCAGAGGGGTGATGGAAAATCAAAATGCCAGGTCAGTTTGGTGAGAGCCTGTCAAGCTCCCCAGAGACTGTGCCTGGATTCCTTTCCTGGCTTCATCATTTACTAGTTGTGTGAACTTGGCAAACTCCTTCCTTTCTCATGACCTCATTTCTTTAACTGTAAAATGGGGTAACAGTACCAACGTCACAGGGTCCCTGTGAGGATGAAAGGAGTTGGTACATGCCAAGGGCTGGGGAAGGGCTTGCTAGTCTCCTTAGATCCCCTCTGACTCTGTCTTAGCTGAAACACAAATTCAGCTTGATTACATCAATTCCCGCATGACTTTCTGTAATAAAGGCTGTGGGTTCTCTTACTCTTTTTAAGTAAATGAACTTGGTGGGCACAGTAGAGGGTAAGGGGAGAGTGGGATGAATTAGAAGAGTAGGACTGAGACATATACACAACCATGGGTGAAATCCATGGAACCCACTCCAGTATTCTTGCCTGGAGAATCCCCATGGACAGAGGAGCCTGAGGCTACAGTCCATGGGATCCTAAGAATCAGACACGACTGAATGACTAAGCACAGCACAGCACGTATGTGAAATAGACAGACAGCGGGAAGCTACTGTATAGCACGGGCAGCTCAGTGATGCTCTGTGATGCCCTAGAGGGATGGGATGCGGTGGTGGGTAGGAGGGAGGTCTAAGAGAGAGGGTGTGTGTGTATATACACACATATGGCTAATTCACCTTGTTGTACAGCAGAAAAGTAGCACAACATTGCAAAGCAATTGTATTCCAATAATAAAATAAAAATGAGCTCAGATGTTCTTTGCTGCCTCTGATACAATTTCTATAGCACAGGACCCCACAGTCATGGCCTATCTGATATAAGAGACATCCCTTTCGCACATGGCCATTGTAGAGACCAGACTACGTCACCCCAAATATGCCACACTGGCATAAGGACTGTTTTAGAGCTGGAGGCATGTGAGAATCAAGAGATGCAGAAACATACTTTCTTGTAGCTTCCTTTAAGCGATTAAAGGTAGAAACTTTGGAAAAATAGGGACTGTCACAAGTCACTTCTCCTAGGAGGCTGTATGGCCAGGAAGAAGATGGAAAGTTGGTGCCAAAAGGACTTTTCCCAACAAACCTTACTTCATTGTTTTTCCCCATCTGTTCACCTTCCCACAGCTTGGGAATACATTCATCCTAGAAACCCAAGCTCCTTTCCCTCTGTCTTGTCCTTTCCCTGAACATCTATTGTCCTTTTCTTTAAGATGCTATTGAAGCCCGAGTTCTAACCATCCCTTGAAGTCACTCTTCACTGAGGTTTCTCCCGTGTGGTGTGGGCTGCCCAGGTTAATCAACTGTTCTTCTCTTGTGATTTTGTCTTTTGTCAACCTAACGCTACAGGGCCCAAGCGGGAGAACCTAGGAGGGAGAAGGAATGGGAATTTCTCTCCCCTACAAAGAATTTTCCTTCCTTGATGGTTTCAGCACTGGATTCAGAGCATTTTCTTCAGTCTTGTCCTTTTTTTTTCCCCTTTTTGATGTGGTCTATTTTTAAGGTCTTTATTGAATTTGTTACAACATTCCTTCCTTTTTTCCCCTTGTTTTGATTTTTTGATCACAAGGCATGTGGGATCCTAACTCCCCAACCAGGGATTGAATCCACATCCCCTGCACTGGAAGGTGAAGTTCCAATCATTGAACTTCCAGAAAAGCCCCTATTCTGTCCATCTTCAGTGTTGTTAAGGAAATTAAAATGGAGAAACTATTGTTCAGGCTTCAGAGACAAGAAAGCAGGGCAGGCCTCTGACCTTGCTCCTGACCTGCCTGGACACTGCCCTGATGATGTGTCTGCTCCCCAGTGTACCAGTTACCAGTAAGCTGAGTGGCACTATCGAAAAGACAGAGAGTGGGTCTTGGAATTCTTGAGCCCCTGGAGGTCTGGCCAACCATGCTTGGGGTTTAACAAAAATCCTGTGACTCACAAGATAAAACAAACAGCATTGTAAAAAGGTTAAAGTGAAACTAGAGCTGCTCACAAACTGATGATAATATCAGTTTGCAGATTAGGATTATAAGCAGGAGCCCCCCAAACTGCAATTTAACGTCTAGCCAGTCGGATAGACTCACTGTCCAGGACCTTTTCCCACTTGGGACTTCCCAGCACTGTTTGAATCTGGATGTTAGCTGGCCCAGTTCAGTGATGTATGTGCTGTTATTCTCCTCTAATGCTTTTATTTCTCTTTTCTTTTAATGATTGTATATCAAAAGTAAGTTAGATAATTCTCTATTAAGTATTTAAATTATTTATTTGTGCATAACAAGTGGTTTCTTCTGTTAACAAATCCTTTGAACCTGAGATGAAAATTAAAACTTGTGGCAAAACAACCGTCAAAACTTCAGTATCCCCAGTCACAACTAGCTGGCTTCTTCTACTTCGTCTTCTTCAATTCCAGAAACCCGCCGTCACTGTTCTATTCCTGTTTCAAAATTTTATGTGCCTTTAGTCACCGTTTCTTCTTTCACTTCTGGTCATTTTCTCATAAACAGGTGTCTTTTCTCTTTCAAAGCTCACCTTCGATCTGCAACCTGGGTTCTGCATTCTCCCTTCTCTAGAGGCTCTCAGATTGTGGTCCCCAGACTGACAGCATCAGGAGCACATGGGAATTTGTTGGATATGTCACTGGGTTCCCAGAACTGGGTTCCCAGATCTACTGAACCCAAAACTCTAGGCATAGGGTGGAGTGGTCTGTATTTTGTTAAAGATTTTTTTTTTTTTTTTNCGCTAAAAAGGAGCAGGTAAGGGTCATTCTTTGGAGAAGGTAATGGCACCCCACTCCAGTACTCTTGCCTGGAAAATCCCATGGACGGAGGAGCCTGGAAGGCTGCAGTCCATGGGGTCGCTGAGGGTCGGACACAACTGAGCGACTTCACTTTCACCTTTCACTTTCATGCATTGGAGAAGGAAATGGCAACCCACTCCAGTGTTCTTGCCTGGAGAATCCCAGGGACAGGGGAGCCTGGTGGGCTGCTCTCTATGGGGTCGCACAGAGTCGGACACGACTGAAGCGACTTAGCAGTAGTAGTAGTAAGGGTCATTCTTGCACTATTTGGCTCCCTCTGTTTATCCTGAAATGCTCTCATGACAGGAAGTGAGGAGGAGCACCTAGATCTTGGGGTTCCCTTGCCACCCACACTCTATCTCCAGCTGCAACCCTGGGTGAGCTACCTCATCACGTGACTCATCACAATCTCCATGTATTCTTTCCCAATAATCACTAAAAGCACTAGTTTTAAGGTGAGGAGGTAAAATGTATATATATATATATATAAAAATCCAACAAGAGGGAACTTCCCTGGTGGTCCAGTGGTTAAGAATCTGCCTTGTAATGCAGGGAGTGTGGGTTTGATCCCTGGTCAGGGAACTAAGATTCCACATGCTGCAGCGCAACTCAGTCTATGCCACAACCACTGAGCTTGTACAACTAGAGACTCTGTGAGCCGCAATGAAAGATCCTGCATGATGCAACCAAGATCCTGTGTGCTGCAACTAAGACCAAATGCAGCTAAATAAATACTAAAAGAAATCCAACCAAAAAAAACACAGGAGAGAACTGAGATGGTGAAAGGATGCTCTCAGTCCCGTTGAACATGTTGCTGGCCCAGGGTAGGAAGAGCATTTTCTTCATTCAAACCACGTGATTCAGTATTGCTGGACTTTCTAAAATTAATTAAAAGACTTATTTTTATTTATTTGGCTGCACTGGGTCTTAGTTGCAGAGCGTGGACTCTTTTTTTTCCCTTCAGTTGCAACATGCTGGATTGAGTTCCTTGACCAGGGATTGAACCCGCTTCCCCCTGCATTGGGAGTGTGGAGTTTTAGCCAATGGATCACCAGGGAAGTCCCTGGACTTTCATCTTTTAAAGAAGAGATATAAAGAGAAATGTAGCACATACGTTTGTTGTAAATCAATCATTCCTTAGGATTGCTGGAGTTGTGTGTTAACAGTCCAGTTTTGGAGTTTACAGACTTAACTTGAGGACATAGACCCTGGAACAGAGAAAACAACAAATCCTTTTATACCGAAAAGAAACGAGGTCACCGAGTGGATGAAATGATTTCTGCCTAGTGCCCCCACCCTGCCGTTCTATTCTGGTGGGAAGGGGGTCTTTTGAGGGCTCCGAGTCTGTACTGTGAGCCATTCCGTCTCATCCTGCCTCCTGCTGCAAAACCTGGCAGAGTGCAACACCACGAGGGGCCTCTTTTCTACTCTGACGGCGTATGTACTTCAATCGTGTTCAAGGAACTGCAGCTCTGGGATAATGCAGTAAGATGGAGCACAGCCCCTAGGATGCACTCCAAGGCCAGTCCCTGGGAGGACAGTCTCCTCGCTGGGCACTGGCTCCTGGGGAAGGGACCTGGCAGAGGGGTGATGGAAAATCAAAATGCCAGGTCAGTTTGGTGAGAGCCTGTCAAGCTCCCCAGAGACTGTGCCTGGATTCCTTTCCTGGCTTCATCATTTACTAGTTGTGTGAACTTGGCAAACTCCTTCCTTTCTCATGACCTCATTTCTTTAACTGTAAAATGGGGTAACAGTACCAACGTCACAGGGTCCCTGTGAGGATGAAAGGAGTTGGTACATGCCAAGGGCTGGGGAAGGGCTTGCTAGTCTCCTTAGATCCCCTCTGACTCTGTCTTAGCTGAAACACAAATTCAGCTTGATTACATCAATTCCCGCATGACTTTCTGTAATAAAGGCTGTGGGTTCTCTTACTCTTTTTAAGTAAATGAACTTGGTGGGCACAGTAGAGGGTAAGGGGAGAGTGGGATGAATTAGAAGAGTAGGACTGAGACATATACACAACCATGGGTGAAATCCATGGAACCCACTCCAGTATTCTTGCCTGGAGAATCCCCATGGACAGAGGAGCCTGAGGCTACAGTCCATGGGATCCTAAGAATCAGACACGACTGAATGACTAAGCACAGCACAGCACGTATGTGAAATAGACAGACAGCGGGAAGCTACTGTATAGCACGGGCAGCTCAGTGATGCTCTGTGATGCCCTAGAGGGATGGGATGCGGCGGTGGGTAGGAGGGAGGTCTAAGAGAGAGGGTGTGTGTGTATATACACACATATGGCTAATTCACCTTGTTGTACAGCAGAAAAGTAGCACAACATTGCAAAGCAATTGTATTCCAATAATAAAATAAAAATGAGCTCAGATGTTCTTTGCTGCCTCTGATACAATTTCTATAGCACAGGACCCCACAGTCATGGCCTATCTGATATAAGAGACATCCCTTTCGCACATGGCCATTGTAGAGACCAGACTACGTCACCCCAAATATGCCACACTGGCATAAGGACTGTTTTAGAGCTGGAGGCATGTGAGAATCAAGAGATGCAGAAACATACTTTCTTGTAGCTTCCTTTAAGCGATTAAAGGTAGAAACTTTGGAAAAATAGGGACTGTCACAAGTCACTTCTCCTAGGAGGCTGTATGGCCAGGAAGAAGATGGAAAGTTGGTGCCAAAAGGACTTTTCCCAACAAACCTTACTTCATTGTTTTTCCCCATCTGTTCACCTTCCCACAGCTTGGGAATACATTCATCCTAGAAACCCAAGCTCCTTTCCCTCTGTCTTGTCCTTTCCCTGAACATCTATTGTCCTTTTCTTTAAGATGCTATTGAAGCCCGAGTTCTAACCATCCCTTGAAGTCACTCTTCACTGAGGTTTCTCCCGTGTGGTGTGGGCTGCCCAGGTTAATCAACTGTTCTTCTCTTGTGATTTTGTCTTTTGTCAACCTAACGCTACAGGGCCCAAGCGGGAGAACCTAGGAGGGAGAAGGAATGGGAATTTCTCTCCCCTACAAAGAATTTTCCTTCCTTGATGGTTTCAGCACTGGATTCAGAGCATTTTCTTCAGTCTTGTCCTTTTTTTTTCCCCTTTTTGATGTGGTCTATTTTTAAGGTCTTTATTGAATTTGTTACAACATTCCTTCCTTTTTTCCCCTTGTTTTGATTTTTTGATCACAAGGCATGTGGGATCCTAACTCCCCAACCAGGGATTGAATCCACATCCCCTGCACTGGAAGGTGAAGTTCCAATCATTGAACTTCCAGAAAAGCCCCTATTCTGTCCATCTTCAGTGTTGTTAAGGAAATTAAAATGGAGAAACTATTGTTCAGGCTTCAGAGACAAGAAAGCAGGGCAGGCCTCTGACCTTGCTCCTGACCTGCCTGGACACTGCCCTGATGTGTCTGCTCCCCAGTGTACCAGTTACCAGTAAGCTGAGTGGCACTATCGAAAAGACAGAGAGTGGGTCTTGGAATTCTTGAGCCCCTGGAGGTCTGGCCAACCATGCTTGGGGTTTAACAAAAATCCTGTGACTCACAAGATAAAACAAACAGCATTGTAAAAAGGTTAAAGTGAAACTAGAGCTGCTCACAAACTGATGATAATATCAGTTTGCAGATTAGGATTATAAGCAGGAGCCCCCCAAACTGCAATTTAACGTCTAGCCAGTCGGATAGACTCACTGTCCAGGACCTTTTCCCAGTTGGGACTTCCCAGCACTGTTTGAATCTGGATGTTAGCTGGCCCAGTTCAGTGATGTATGTGCTGTTATTCTCCTCTAATGCTTTTATTTCTCTTTTCTTTTAATGATTGTATATCAAAAGTAAGTTAGATAATTCTCTATTAAGTATTTAAATTATTTATTTGTGCATAACAAGTGGTTTCTTCTGTTAACAAATCCTTTGAACCTGAGATGAAAATTAAAACTTGTGGCAAAACAACCGTCAAAACTTCAGTATCCCCAGTCACAACTAGCTGGCTTCTTCTACTTCGTCTTCTTCAATTCCAGAAACCCGCCGTCACTGTTCTATTCCTGTTTCAAAATTTTATGTGCCTTTAGCCACCGTTTCTTCTTTCACTTCTGGTCATTTTCTCATAAACAGGTGTCTTTTCTCTTTCAAAGCTCACCTTCGATCTGCAACCTGGGTTCTGCATTCTCCCTTCTCTAGAGGCTCTCAGATTGTGGTCCCCAGATTGACAGCATCAGGAGCACATGGGAATTTGTTGGATATGTCACTGGGTTCCCAGAACTGGGTTCCCAGATCTACTGAACCCAAAACTCTAGGCATAGGGTGGAGTGGTCTGTATTTTGTTAAAGATTTTTTTTTTTTTTTTTAAACATGGACTACACTTTAAAGTCTTTAGTGAATTTGTTACAACACTGTTTCTGTTTGTTTTTTTTTTTTGCCACAAGGCAAGTGGGATCTTAGCTCCCAACTAGGGACTGAACCTACACCCACTACACTGGAAGGCAAAGTCTCAGCCTTTGGACTGCCAAGGAAGTCCTGGGGCAGTCTGTGTTTTAACAAGACATCTAGAGATTCTGATGCAGGCCAAAATTTAAGAACTACTGATCCAGGAATTTAGTGGTAAAGCAAATATTTCCCTATCCCCCATTGATCCCTTTTTTCTTCTACTTCATCATTTGCTTAATCCTTAAAGAAAAGTCTGAGTTCTACTTTTCCTAAAACTTACATTCAATATTTATTTCATTGATAACTTTCACTATACAAGGAATAAAATAACTCACTCCAAGATCTCCTAAACAGGGCTTTCATCTCTTATCACATTTTATTCAAACTATTCTTTCCAAGGTCAGTAACTTATCTTCCAAATCTTGAAAGTTCCATCCTTATTTCCTAAAAAAGTAAGATCCCAGTTCTCCTCTCCAACCCTTTCTCGGTCTTTGTTGCCATTTCTCTCTCTTTTCTATCTCACAGATATCCCAGAAAGTTTTCTCTTCTGAACTGATCTCACCTTGGTGGATTCAATGACCATTTCTAGATGATAACTCCAAATTCACCTTTCTACCCAAACCTCTCCTTTTAGCTGAAGTTCCATGAAATATGCACGCTTCTAGATGTTTCCAACTTGCATGGGCTCTGGCATCTCAAATTTAACACCTCCAGAAGGAAATGGCAACCCACCCCAGTGTTCTTGCCTGGAGAATCCCAGGTACAGAGGAGCCTGGTGGGCTGCTGTCTATGGGGTCACACAGAGTCGGACATGACTGAAGTGACTTAGCAGCTTAGCATGTCAATGTTATCCTTTTAATCCAATCAAATTCTCACTTCAATTTCCAAGTTTTTATTAATCACGTCATCATTCTCCAAACATAGTAGTGTGTGTGTTAGTCGCTCAGTCATGTCTGACTCTATGCCACCCCATGGACTGTAGCCTGCCAGGCTCCTCTGTCCATGGAATTCTCCAGGCAAGAATACTGGAGTGGGTTGTTATTCCCTTCTCCAGGGGATCTTCCCAACCCAGGGATGGAACCCAGGTCTATTTATTAAGAAAATGAAAAAAGAATTTCTAAAAAGTTCTGCATTTTCAGAAACATTATTATTTGGGGATATATTTCAAGCACAGTAAAACATGTCCTCAAATAATGTTTTGGAAAATGCAGGATTTTTTAGAAATTCATTTTTTAAAAAGATGTTTCTGTGGACAAATAAGTTTAGGGACTGGGACAAGGCCACCTTCTTTAATGAGAGTCACATTGTATATTGGACAATTAGAGGTTTTTGAGAAATGTATAAATACAGAAGAAAACAGTACAGAGAGTTGCAACTTGATTTGGGCAAGATCGTAACTTCTTTGGTGATGCTAAGTAACGTCATGGAGAACATCTACCAATGCACATTCAGGAACGCTATCTTTATTCTGGCTCATCTTTNAAATGTATAAATACAGAAGAAAACAGTACAGAGAGTTGCAACTTGATTTGGGCAAGATCGTAACTTCTTTGGTGATGCTAAGTAACGTCATGGAGAACATCTACCAATGCACATTCAGGAACGCTATCTTTATTCTGGCTCATCTTTGCCCCTTACATCTGATTATTAGTCCAGGCTGGTTGATCTTTCCTTGCAGAGATCTCATCCCCAGTCCTATGGTCACCTCTCCACACAAGGTCCCTGCAAATTCTTGCCCAATCATTCCAACGCTTTTTTCTCACTTTCATCCTCTTGAACTTTTCTTTAATTGCTTTTTAACATGAACATTTTTAAAGTCTTTATTGAATTTGTTTCAATATTGCTTCTGTTTTATGTTTTGGTCTTTGGCTGAGAGGCATGTGGGATCTTAGTTCCCCAAAGACTGAACTTGTATCTCCTGCACTGGAAGATGAAAGGAGGTTCCAGGGATCACCCTGGACATTCCCTGGATCACTAGGGAAGTTCCCAATCCTCTTGAACATTCCATGCAGCCTAATTTTTTGAGGTCAGATTACTTGGCTTCAAGTAAAGCTTAGGTCATTTTGCTCCTTGGTTCAATATCTTCTCTAAAGAACAATCGTCATCATAAAGAAAGTAACATTTAAGGTCATCTCTAACCCAGGATAACTTCTGTTTGCCATCCCTTTCTCTCCCTCCATCCTTCAGTTCCCTGTATTTCATCTCATATAGACACTGACCTTCAACTTTCCTCACATCCATGCTCTGGACCACACTCTTCTCCTGCTATTTCATGAGAAGTTCTCCCAAACATCGTGGCTTCTCAAATATGACCTCTCTCCAGTTCAGCAACACCACCACCAATTCCAGGAAGGTTCCTGATGCCCCAGTTCAATTGTCACCACTCCTAAAATCCCACAGTGCTGCGCTCATCTCACCTGCTGTGTCTGGTCTACGGTCTTCAGAGTAAGACATGGTAAGGACATCTCAACCCTTTCTCATGCATATTCATCTCCCTAATGTATTAATCAGAGAGCTCTAGAAATAACTGAATAAGGATCAAATCACATTGATCTGTACACAGAAAAGGAAAGGAATGCTCTTAAATTCGAAACCAATGACACTGGAAACTCTTTTACCAAAAGAACATGGGTGATGGAAAAGAAAACTCTCTATGTTCTTCCCTCAAGTGCAAGCCTCTTTTAAATACTAAGTGCTGCAATTCTGTTAAATTGAGGCTCTGTGGCTAGCTGTAAATACCCTAGTTCAAGATAAACTATCAGACACAGCAATTTGTACCAGTTCTCAGAGTGCCAGCTGCTAGACAATGTCCTCTCCTGTCCCTGAGGGGGATCAGATGGGGTCAGTTTCCCAATGAAACTTGATATGGAACTGAGAAAAAGAGAATAACATTCAAGGACTTGTTGTTTAGTCACTAAGTCATGTCTGACTCTCTGCAACCCCATGGAGTACAGCCCGCCAGGCTCCTCTGTCTGTGGGATTGCCCAGGGAAGAATACTCAAGTAGGTTGCCATTCCCTTCTCCAGAGGATCTTCCGGGCCCAGGGATCAAACCTGCACCTCCTGTATTGGCAGGTGGATTTGTTTTTTTTAAACCACGGAGTCACCTGGGAAGCCCTTATCCTCATTACACAAGACGTTTCTATTAAGGAGAAACCAGAATCAACTCAATGTTATATAAGCAACAAACTGCAGATACTAGGGTAAAAACAAAACCCCAAACTCTGAATGACTAGTTCAACAATGGCTCTGAATCTTTCCAAAATATAAAGGTCAAACTAGGGAAACTTAGTCAAAGGGTTAGACAAAAGTCCAAAAAAAAGTCCTTTTGGTCTGTTTCTCACCACATCATTGTTTACACTTGTCCTCTCAATTTATGATTCCAACTGCAGTGAGTTTTCACCAAACTTCAGCCAGTTTATTTGTCACTTTATCCTCTAAATATACATTTACTTACATATTTACATGTTACCTAATCCTCTAAATATATATTTACAAATATATCTGTTATATAAGATGGACATATGATATATATTTTATATGTATCTATATCTATCTGTATATGAATTGATAAAAGAATAGGAAACTAACAATTACTGAATTCTCATAACTGTTGTCAAGTAGTTATTATTGTACAGAGTCCAGAAATCCACAGCAGCACAGCAGGGTGGGTTAAATACATTAACCCTGAGAATAATCAGGTGAATTTAAGTTCTGCTTAGTTACTAGCTGTATGATTTTGAGCAAGTTACTTAACGGTATCCCTTGAGAAAACAAGAATACCAATTGTACCAATTTCCTGGAGTTACAGCAAGGATTAAATAAGGTAATATCTTTAAAGGACTTAGAACAATACTCGACACTTGTTAAGATCTTTATATAAATATTTGTTGCACAGAAAACACAACTGACGCAGGAACTTGGTTGAGAACTCACAGCTGAGTAAGTGGGCAAGTCTGAATTTTAACCCAGGTCTTTCTGATCCTTTTCACGCCACTGTCCTCTGGAGAAAGTACTGCTTATAAATTAACTGAGGGAAAAACACAAGACTCTAGTCACATCCTCCGTGCAGTGGCCTGTTATGAGATTCATGGTGCAGCCCTTACCTCAGAACATGACCCGATTTGGAGGCAGAGTCTTTACAAAGGGAATCCAGTTAAAATGAGGTCATTATTGTGGGCACTGATTCAATACGACTGGTGTCCTTATAAAAGGGGGGAAATTTAAACACACAGACCCACAAAGAAAGAAGACAACGTGTAGAGAAACAGAAAGAAGACTTATCTATCTACAAGGAAAAGAGAGAGGTCTGGAACAGACCCCTTCCTCCCAGTCATCTGCAGGAACCCTTCCCCCGCGGCAGCTTCTGCCCCTGGTTTGGCCACCCTAGACATCTCTGCTTATAAGGACCCCAGTCATACTGAATTAGGACTTAAGGCCTAGGTTTAACTTATTTTTCTAAAGGCCCCCTCTCCAAACACTGTCACATTCAGACATATATTGACGTTAGGGCATCTACATAGGAATTTGGGTGTGGGGGGAGTACCATTCAGTCTAGAACGCAGGCTGTGGGTGCCCAAAGACTCGAAGAGAGAAACATGAGTCATTCCCCACCACTGTCCATTTTACTGAAAGATTTGTGGGCAAATGTTAACTACTTTAACCGCTAAGTATCTAAAATATTCCTCTTAAATCACATTTTGAAGTAAAGGTAAATTTTACATGGGGTTTTACTTCTTTATTAAAATTTTAAAAATATTTAATTGAAGTATCATCATTTACAATGCTCTGTTAATTTCCACTGTACAGCAAAGTGACTCAGGTATATATATATACACACACACACATATATATATACACACACATACACACATATTCTTTTTTTAACATCTTCTTTTCCATTATGATTTATCACAGGATATTGAATATAGTTCCTATTCTTTTTTAAACATCTTCTTTTCCAGAAGGAAATGGCACCCCACCCCAGTACTCCTGCCTGGAAAACCCCACGGACGGAGGAGCCTGGTGGGCTGCAGTCCATGGGGTCGCTAAGAGTCGGACAGACTGAGCGACGTCACTTTCACTTTTCATTTGCATGCACTGGAGAAGGCAATGGCACCCCACTCGTGTTCTTGCTTGGAGAATCCCAGGGACGGGGGAGCCTGGTGGGCTGCCGTCTCTGGGGTCACACAGAGTCGGACACGACTGAAGCGACTTAGCAGCAGCAGCAGCACACACACACACACACACCTATTCTTTTTTAACATCTTCTTTTCCATTATGATTTATCACAGGATTTTGAATATAGTTCCTTGTGCTATACAGTAGGATCCTGTAGTTTATCCATCCTGTATATAATAGCTTACATCTGCTAATCCCAAACTCCCACTCCATTCTTTCCCAACCACCTCCCCTTGGCAACCACCAGTTTTTCTCTATGTATCTGAGCCTGTTTCTGTTTTACAGATAGGTTCATGTTAGATTTGTATTATAATTTAGATTCCACATATAAGTGAGATATTATATAGTATTTGTCTCTTTCTGACTTATCTTACTTAATATGATAATCTCTACTTGCATCCATGTTGCTGCAAATGGCATTTAAATTTTATTTTTTTATTGAAGTATAGTTGGTTTACAATGTTGTATTAGTTTCAGATGTATAGCAAAGTGATTCAGTTATATGTATATCTCCCTGAAGTTGCACGAACTGAATAAACTTAAGCTTTTAAATATTCCTCAGTATTGTCACCTTCATCCCAGGCACGAGAAAACTGAGCCTCACATTACCTCACTGAGATAAAAGGAGGAACCACATTCAAACCAGGAGTGTCTGCCACCAAGGGCAGGCCCTTCTGCTCTCTCACTTTGGCTCTGTCCACTCATCTCACTCAGAGGACCGGTTTTCCAATCATGGAATGTTCTAGAAGGAATTAGGAGGCGCCTAGCTTGAAGGTACTTAGACAATAAAGTCACAATTGCTAGGAGTCAGCAAATGCTGACAACAAGCCTCATTAAGCAAGTCGTAGTCTCTTTTTGAATGGTTACTCAACTGGTAGGTCAAGAAACACGGTAAACATAGCTGTCTGGACAACGAGTTAGCTGCTTGACTGTTCCCAGCTTTCACACTTCTCCCAGTTCCACAGGCTTTCCACAAAACAGCTAGTGCTTCACTTTGCTCTTCTGTTTTCCTCTCTCCTCTTCTCCTCCCTCCCTTTCTCTCTCCCTTCCTTCCTCACATCCTTCCTTCCAATGTACAATTTAAATCAAATTATGTCCGCTTCTTGCCCAACACCTTCCACTAGGCCCTCAATACTCACAACAAAGTCCAAACTCTTCCCCATGGTCTGTGAGTCCCCATGTGACCTGTGGCCTGCCTTCCCTTCTCTGAGCTCAGATACGCTGGTTTCCAGCTGAACCCAGGAGGTAATTCTGAACTGGTGCCTTTGTCATCCCCTCTGCCCAGAACTCTACCCTCCAGACACCTGCATGTGCACACTCTAACCCCATCCGGGTCCCTGTTCAAGTGCCACCCACTCAGAGAAGCCATTTTTTATGATTCCCCAAACTCTGCATCCTCCTGCTTTTTAAAAATTTGATTTCTAGCATGTTCTACTATATCACAGCATATATTTATATGTTTGGGTGTGGCCTGCTTGCCCCAACTAAACCATAATCCCCTGGAGGGCACGGGCTTTGCTTAGTTTATGGCTATTCCTAGTGACTGGGACAATCCTTGGCATATCCAAAGCTGAATGAATGAATGAAGAATGAGTCTGCATTTTAGTGAAGGGTCAGATGAGACCTCTCATCCTTGTGGAGAAGCTGAATGACTGAATAACCAAGCTGACTTGTAACTGCAAAGCAGGAGAACCTCGGGACTTTCCTCGTAGTCCAGTTGTTAGGACTCCAAGTTTCCACTGCAGTGCACATGGGTTCAATCCCTGGTTAGGGAATTAAGATTCCATATGCTGCATGGCATGACCAAAAAAAAAAAATCCCACAAAACAAGAGAGCCTCAAGAATCCTAATTCATGATGTGATCATCTGAAGAGAGATTTGGAGCATGATTTTGAAGGTGGTTATGAGAGGCTGAGACTTATGCCCCCAGAGGAAAGCAGTATGGAATAACTGGAGTTGGGAAGCTGGGGGCGGCGGGGGAGGCGTCAGATTATACCTTGAAGGGGGTCAGAATATGCTGCTCCAAAATAAGCCTCTTTGCCAGAAGGATTACTTTGAGATGAAGGCAATTCAGCATCAGTAGAAGCAGTAAGGTTTGGTTTTCTGTTCTCCCCTTACCTGCCCAAGTTCAGGATGTACTTTTTCCTCATGAAGGTGTCTTCCTCTCCCAAACGAGGAACAGGAGGGAAACTCATTCCCAGAGGTGGGCACTTGGCCCCAAGCTGCCAAGAAAATGCACTGGTCATAGCAAACACCCTCTTCTAGCAACACAAGAGAAGACTCTACACATGGACATCACCAGATGGTAAACACCGAAATCAGATTGATTATTTCTTTGCAGCCAAAGATGGAGAAGCTCTATACAGTCAACAAAAACAAGACCAGGAGCTGACTGTGGCTCAGATCATGAACTCCTTATTACCAAATTCAGACTTAAATTGAAGAAAGTAGGGAAAACCGCTAGACCATTCAGGTATGACCTAAATCAAATCCCTTATGATTATACAGTGGAAGTGAGAAATAGATTTAAGGGCCTAGATCTGATAGACAGAGTGCCTGATGAACTATGGAATAAGGTTCGTGACATTGTACAGGAGACAGGGATCAAGACCATCCCCATGGAAAAGAAATGCAAAAAAGCAAAATGGCTGTCTGGAGAAGCCTTACAAATAGCACTGAAAAGAAGAGAGGCGAAAAGCAAAGGAGAAAAGAAAAGATATAAGCATCTGAATGCAGAGTTCCAAAGAATAGCAAGAAGAGATAAGAAAGCCTTCTTCAGCAATCAATGCAAAGAGATAGAGGAAAACAACAGAATGGGAAAGACTAGAGATCTCTTCAAGAGAATTGGAGATACCAAGGGAACATTTCATGCAAAGATGGGCTCGATAAAGGATAGAAATGGTATGGACCTAACAGAAGCAGAAGATATTAAGAAGAGGTGGCAAGAATACACAGAAGAACTGTACAGAAAAGATCTTCACGACCCAGATAATCATGAGGATGTGATCACTTATCTAGAGCCAGACATCTTGGAATGTGGAATGTTAGAGGTCCAATACTCTTTTACTCCTGCTCTATTTATAGCTATCCAGGTGATTCTAGTTGTAAAGAACTGGCTTACCAATGCAGGAGACTAAGAGATGCAGGTTTGATCCCTGGGTTGGGAAGATTCCCTGGAGAAAGAAATGGCAACCCACTCCAGTGTTCTTGCTGGGAAAACTCCACAAATAGAAAAGCCTGGCAGGCTATATAGTCCATGGGGTCGTAGAGAGCTGGACACAACAAGCGACTTATCATGCACCCAGTCTCTATATCCTCTCTTGTTAACCATGTGAGATATTTTTCTTATGTGTCAGATGATAACTTTAGAGACAGCTAATGTTTTAAAATTCTTTAACTTGAGTAAATGTGTTGTGATTATTAGTAAAATTGCATTTGGAGGACAGGTCTTAAAAATAATTTTTCAGCTTGAAAAAAACAAGCTTCACTGTTGAAAATGTGAAGATACAAATGAATTATTAAGATGACACTGTTGGTGAAACACCTGCCTGCCAATGCAGGAGACTGAAGAGACATCCCTGGTTGGGGCAGATGCTCTGGAGGAAGGCAGGGCACCCCACTCCAGTATTCTTGCCTGGAGAAGTCCATGGAGAGTGGAGGTCACAAAGAGCTGGACATGACTGAAGTGACTTAGCATTCAAAAGGTGTGTATATTGTGGTGTGTTTAGTGACTGATGCTATTCTGAGGTCTTTTATACCACAGTTTAATTTATTTGTCTCATCACCTTGTAGAATGGTTGTCTCCTTTTTAATCACTTGCCAAGATCTTGAGGTTAAGGGTTGATGAAGAAATGAATGGCCATGTGACACCACTCCAGTTAACACCCTCTCTACAGCCAGTTCTATGTATTGATACAGAAAGCTAACAATTTTTACTTTTTAAAATGCAAGGTAACTCCTATTTAGTAAAACTAAAGTTATAAGCAGCATTTTAAACTAATTATCCTATTTTCCAACAGAATAACTTTTCTCTCTTTTACATACAAATTTAAAAGAAAAATATAATTTTCATTTGAATAATATTCATGTACCTACTGAGTTTTGATCTTAACCAGAAGTGAATAAACATCAGGCTTTGTTTTCTTTTTTGTTTCTCCTTTTAAACATTCTCCTTTCTTTAAACCTGAATTTTCAGTCTAGAGATAAGGGTCACACAATTTCTTAAATAAAAACTAACTTCAAGATTTTACAGTTGAATATTGCGAACACTTTTCTATTAAGAGGAAGTTTTATTCAAAAGCTTTAAATCAAGAATTAGAGAATTCTAATCTTACATAAGACTGTATAATATCAAGATAATTGGATTTTAACCCAAAATTCACTTAATGCTTCTAGGTAAATTAAATTCCTCAGCAAATTGAATCCTTAATGGGCTTTAATTTAAGCATGACTGTATATTTTATTACTATTGCAATAGTGCAGTTAATAGAACAAAACAGGTAATAACATGACGATTTATTCAGACATTAGGATTTCACACGTGTTCTAAAATGAGTAAAGCTTTGTAAAAGAGCATATATTTGCTTTGTAGACCATGTAAGTTGATATCTAAGCTCATATTTGGGAGAAAGATAAATGCATTTTTATAATTGTTACAATTTAGATAATTCATGCCTTCTAAATAAGATCTAGCAAGACAGATAGTACAGAACATTATGTACATTTCTATAATCATTCTATATAAACAATTAAATATTCTGGATCTCCTTCATATATAAATATATAATTTCTCATATGATATATTATAATAAAATGTTTTATAATTCATTTTAATAGTGATCTGAATATATTTTCTGGAAACCTAATTGTGTTTAAGAAATTTGGAAAAATACAATACCAAGATAACTCATGCTGACTGAGAAGAAGAGTCTTGAAAAGATAAAATGTGTAGTTTTCCAACTCACTGTAAAAAAGTTATGCAGATAAGAGTAATAGATGTGTATATGTGTGCATATGTGGATATGAAAATTAAAATATTAAGATATACTGTATTATAAGTACAAAATATGAAATGAAACTGTAAAGGAAACTTGCTTTTAATGTCAGCTAGAGTATGACCTGTTTATTAATCAAGTCACCTAATTTTCTGAATTATAATTTTCAACAAGAGTATTTATTAAATTCAAATAGAAAGATTTAATTTATAAACAGATCTTTGAATCACTAGGCTAAAATATACTTGAAGCGAAGTGAATTCGCACAGTCGTGTCCGACTCTTTGTAACTCCATGGAGTGTAGCCCACCAGGTTCCTCCCTCCATGGGATTCTCCAGGCAAGAGTACTGGAGTGGGTTGCCATTTCCTTCTCCAGGGGATCTTCCTGACCCAGGGATCGAACCCGGGTCTCCTGCATTCCAGGCAGACGCTTTAACCTCTGAGCCACCAGGGAAGCCCCAAATATAGTTAGTCAGCAGTTATAAAACTGTGGTGCATACAGTTCTATCACTGTCACTATAATAATAATAGCATCATAACTATAGAAATATCAGTCAATGTGAGTAATAAAATACATATTTAAAAATTATATTTATCTCATTTTCTTAAATTTTTATTTATGTATTGTTCATCTTATATATTTATTTCGAGGAACACACCTGAAATAAATGTACACTATTTGCATCATTGGGCTTCCTTGATGGCTCAGAAAATAAACAATCCACCTGCAATGTGGGAGACCTGGATTGGACCCCTGTGTTGGAACGATCCCGTGAAGGAAGGCATGGCACCTGACTCCGTATTCTTGCCTGGAGAATACCATGGTCAGGGGAGGCTGGTAAGCTACAGTTCATAGGGTCACAAAGAGTCAAAGGTGACTGAGCGACTAAGCACAGCACATTTGCATAATTATATGTACACTAACGGAGAATGAAAGAATTTAAAAATAATTAAACTTTGCATTCATTAGCAACATTTTCTTATTCCTCTGGAGCTACATTTTGGTCTACAGCTCAAGAAAAGCAGGAGTTGTTGCATGGTTTGTTCATGGGATGCAGATTCGGACACCACTGAGAGACTGAACTGACTGACTGACTAGGTTGATCATAACTTTTCTTCCAAGGAGTAAGTGTTTTTTAATTTAATGGCTGCAGTCACCATCTGCAATGATTTTGAAGCCCCAAATAATAAAGTCTCTCACTGTTTTCACTGTTTCCCCAACTATTTGCTGTGAACTGATGGGACCGGATGCCATGATCTCTGTTTTCTGAATTTTCAGCTCTAAGCCAACATTTTCACTCTCCTCTTGCACTTTCATCAGAAGGCTACGTAGTTCTTCACTTTCTGCCATAAGGGTGGTGTCATCCACATATNCCACTGTTTCCCCAACTATTTGCTGTGAACTGATGGGACCGGATGCCATGATCTCTGTTTTCTGAATTTTCAGCTCTAAGCCAACATTTTCACTCTCCTCTTTCACTTTCATCAGAAGGCTACGTAGTTCTTCACTTTCTGCCATAAGGGTGGTATCATCCACACATCTGAGGTTATTGATATTTCTCTCGGCAATCTTGATTCCAGCTTGTGCTTCTTCCAGCCCAGTGTTTCTCATGATGTACTCTGCATATAATTTAAATAAGCTGGGTGACAGTATACAGCCTGATGTACTCCTTTTCCTATTTGGAACCATTCTGTTCTATGTCCAGTTCTAACTGTTGCTTCCTGATCTGCATACAGATTTCTCAGGAGGAAGGTCAGATGGTCTGCTATTCCCATCTCTTGAGGGATTTTCTAGTTTGTTGTGATCCACACAGTCAAAAGCTTTGGCATAGTCAATAAAGCAGATACAGATGTTTTTCTGGAACTCTCTTGCTTTTTCTATGATCCAGTGTATGTTGGCAATTTGATCTCTGGTTCNCTCGTTCCAGCTGGAACCGGTTTGGTGGGGGCGGCTGGAGGGGCGGAGTCCCGGGTGCTCAGGCACGCGCGTGCTGACGTGGGCGCGCGCTCCCTCGCGGGGTCGGGCGGCCTGGGCGTGGGCAGGACTGAGCACCTCGCGCGCTTGCGCACCCGCTCCGCCGGGCGCGCGCGACGGGCCACGTGCCGAGAGGGCCGCGCGCAGCCCCGCCCGCCCCGGGAGTCCCGAGCGACGCGCGCGCGCGTCTGACGCTGGGGGCGGGGCGGGGCGGGGCCGGCGCGGGGCTTTAACCCAGAGGCCCCGCCCCTCGGGCGTACAAAACCGGAGCCTCGGGCCGGGCCGCGTGAGGGAGGAGGGTGAGTGCCCGCCGCTGGCCGCAGCTGCCGCCAGCCCGTCCGTCACTTCGTCGGTCTGTCCGGTCCACGTCGTCGCCGCCGCCGCCGCCTCAGCCCGGACGCCTGGGGCCCGCCCAGCGCCGCTCAGAGCAGCCGCGGCCCCGCGAGGAGACGGGCGCCGCCCCCGCCCGGCCCTGCCCCCGCCCTCCTCCCAGTCTGTCCGTCCGTCCGTCCTCCTGCCCGCTCGCGCTTCCGTCCTTCTGTCCAGCCACCGACCCTGGGGCCCATCTCCCCGCTCCGCCCGCTTTGTCTCTCCCTGGCTCGCTGTCTCTTTGTCTCTCCCCTCGCGCTGCCTCCCAGCCCCTCCCTCGCTCCCCGATCTCGGGTCCCCCTCAAAGCGCTCGTCTCATCCCTGAGAGTCTCCCTCTCGGAGCGCCCCTGTTCTTCGGGACTCCCTCTCTGAGCGCCCTCTCATCTTGTGGGGAGGGGGCTTTCTTTCAGAACACCTTCCACACTCCCCGCACATCCCTTGGGGATCCTCCCTTCCATCTGTCCCTAAAAATAATAGGCAAAACAGGTGAACACCTTGAGAGATTTGCCTATTAAAATCGGTCATGTATTTACACATATATTTATAATTATTTGAGGAAAAATGAATAGAACTATATGAAGGTTATAGACAGAGGTTTGTTTTCTTTAGATTTTTAAAAATTTCCTTAAACACTGGTTAATTTTGTTGCTGCTGCTTCTGAGACAGCAGACTTCCATACCGCAAAGCATAAAAGAGCAAAATTTTCTCTGTGAGACATTTTAAAAGCAGATGTCACTAACACTTAACCATAAAAATATGGGTTCTCCTATCATTTCACATGGATTCATATTTTGTTACTGAATTGCATTTTTCATTTTATAATTCCAGTAGTAGACATACTTTTGGTTTATAATATGTAAAAATAATAGTATCATATATGAGTCCAACCATATATTGAAATATATAGTAGGTCTAAATATATAGGTATAGTTTTATATTTTTGTATCCCTTTGTATAAGATTTATATAAAATATTATCTCAATATGCCCTGGATTATGATTTGTCCTTTCTAGGAATCTATTGAGATAAACAAACTAGTTTAAAAAATAGAATGGTAGGCACTGATTGCTATAATTATAAGGTCAGCAGAAGTATTTCTTTGCTGGCATACCATCTGACAGAAAAGATAAATCACTCTCTCCCCACATGGCAGCTCAAGCTGAGCTCAAGAGATTATTTCTGTTTTACAGGGTTAATCATGACATTAGAGTAACCTTTGTTCTTTAACATATTTCATCTCAAATTCTGGTTTAGATTTATGAGTTCAGAAATCCATGCATATAAATCAGGATCAGAATAATATGAATGTAAAAGTAATTAAAAAACAACAACACATATTTAGACAGATAAAGATGTATGATTAGCTATTCAATTTTTGTGAACCACTATTTGAAAATCAAAAAGTAAATTTCCTAGTATACATTCTATTTCTAACTAGAATTTTTAGATTTTAAACATATATTTCCATTATAGCCATATGATACTATAAAGTTATAAGACAGTCAATTGTATTCTAGGTATTTGATGGAAAAGCAAATAGGCTGGATATTTGCATTAACACTTATCCATTCAGAACTACCAATAATTTACCACTGATAGAGTAGAGGGTTTTACAAGTAATATTTCTTCTAATTCTATTTCCATATGTTAATGACTATAATGATTTTGTTTAATACAGACCATTACTGTTGTTCAGGCACTAAATCACGTTGAACTCTTTGCGACCCCGTGGACTGTAGTCCACCAGGCTCTTCTGTCCATTGGATTTCAAGATCACTAGAGGGAGTTGCTATTTCCTTCTCCAATGGATCCTCCCAGATCAGGGATGGAATCCAAGCCTCCTGCATTGGCTGGCAGATTCTTTACCATTGAGCTACCTGGGAAATCCTTAACACAGATTAATTATATCTAATATTCATAAATTAAGATATGAAATATAGCAATGTAGTACAAATAAAACTAACTATTAAAAATACTCTGAGGGCAAAGGCTTACTAGGGAGCAAAATTATTGGTCTAAACTTTGAGTCAGAGTGGAACTTCATTGTTATTGCTTGTGAGGGACATTATTAGGATATTTCACAGAAAATTTCTTAGTTGATTGTTCTACCGCCTAACATTCTGATTTTAAGAAAGATATCTCAGTAATAGAAACTATGAAACATAAAGCAAGAGGCAAATTTTGATCAATAATTGCATGAGAACTGGCAGATCCACAAACCAAACCAGCATGTAGAAATTAATGAGAAAGTGATAAGAATTGTTAACATATATAAAAAACGGGGATAATCACAATGGAAATTAAAAATATATGTATTATTAATTGCAAAGAAGTATCTCTCCCCTATTCTGTGTTTGAGCTACAGCCTTTCATTTTTAAAACTGATATATATTTGAGTATATGTTATGGGATAAACATTAGACAGCAATGTGGAGTGTTATAAAGAATAAAAGAATCATGTGAGTCAAGAGCAAGTAAAATGATTCTCTAATTTGTTTCCTTTTGACAGTTATTCTGTAACTTCAAATTGAGTTATATTTATATTCCAGTTATCAGAGTAAAAACTGGTCCTATTATACATTTCAGTGGCTATAAAAATTTAGGATTAATATATCTGTACCTACATTTATACTTCTACATCTTCATCTATATATGAATATGTATCCCCAAAGTATTTATGAAATAGCTACAGAAATGATATTGCAGTTAAAAAAATGTACTTTTCCAGAGATAAGAAATTTATTAACAAGTATGTGTGTAATAGGCTGTCAACCAACAAAAAATAGATTATCATATAATCATTCATAATTTTTAATATGAAGAATCATAATGTATTATTTTGCTGAAGGTATATATTATTTGCCCTAACATTCCCTATGAAAATTTAATCCATCTGGCTTTCATGAATTCAGAAAATCAAATATATTTAATGTGAAAACAGACTTCTAAACTTTTTCACATTTAATTATGACTACTTCTAAGAGAAGATTAAGTTCCACAGTAAAGCATGCACTTCTGGAAATTTAGTATTTTTGGCCACATCACTGGGTTTAGCTCCCTGACCAGGGATCAAACTGGAGTCCTTGGCAGTGAAAGCAAGAAGTCCTAACCACTGGTCTGCCAGGGAATTCCCAGCAATTTGCTTTTTCAATAAATAGATAAAAAATAATTGTATATGTCATTTGTCAGACAAAATGGAGGGTGCCCCCTCTTACCCCACCTCTGGTTATTCACACGTTTTGTGTGCTCCTTCTCCGTAAGTATTCAGGACCTGCAATTTGNGATGCTTTTGAACTGTGGTGTTGGAGAAGACTCTTGAGAGTCCCTTGGACTGCAAGGAGATCCAACCAGTCCATTCTGAAGGAGATCAACCCTGGGATTTCTTTGGAAGGAATGATGCTAAAGCTGAAACTCCAGTACTTTGGCCACCTCATGCGAAGAGTTGACTCATTGGAAAAGACTCTGATGCTGGGAGGGATTGGGGGCGGGAGGAGAAGGGGACGACCGAGGATGAGATGGCTGGATGGCATCACGGACTCGATGGACGTGAGTCTGAGTGAACTCCGGGAGATGGTGATGAATAGGGAGGCCTGGTGTGCTGCGATTCATGGGGTCGCAAAGAGTAGGACACGACTGAGCGACTGAACTGAACTGAACTGAGTCTACACAAACAAACCTGACTCAAATAGCCCTTATGTTCCACTGGTGTTCCCTATATATTTCTGAGTCACTTTCTACTTTGTTTGGAGCCTGAACTTCCTTTCCTTTGTTGAAAATGGTACACAAGCCCTTGGGTCTAACCAGTTCTTTGCATTTCACCTCTTTTCTATGAACTCTCACGCATGTGACATTAATAAAACTGGATGCCTTTTCTCCTGTTAGTCTGTCTGATGCTAGTTTAATTTGCAGGTCCCCAGAGGAAAACTCTAAGAGGGTACAGGAAAAGCTTTTCCTCCCCAACAACCTTCACTTCGTCACCATTCCTCGCGCCTTCTGAGTCCATTTGATTCAGTGCTTGACTAGATCACAATGAAAGTATTTAATTCAATGTGTGCTCTACTTTGGAAGAGCTGTATTTATAGCACGTTCAGATAGGAACAATCAGCAGAAGGGCACAAAAACATATCGTATAAGGACTTAGGGATCTTTAGCCCAGAAGATAATAGGTCTTAAGGAGAAGGTGATCATATACTTCACAGGCCCATGGAGGAAAGAACTGGCACCAAAGAGTTAATGTTAAACCAAGAGAGACTGCACTGTACATAAACCAGGGCTTTCCAACAGAGCTGTTGGCATTGGACACTGGCTCCTGGGCCAAGAGGAGAAGACACAGCCTTTTGGAAAGAGGTAGGGCAGGACAGCAGATGGATAACTGGCCTGGATCACTACTGAGGGTGGACAGTGTAAACACAAGCAGTACACAGGTGGTCTGGAAAGGCGGGGTCTCCACTAACCCCCATTCCCACCACCAATCTGGCATCAGGTGCCTCATCACTAAAGCAAGGTGGATATTTTTTAAACTACTAACACTTTATATATTTTGAAAAGTATTTATTTGGGGGGCATTTGTAGTTTATTATGTTTTATTTATTTTTACATACACATGTATCTATTCTTTTTCCATTTAGGTTAGGACAGAATATTGAGCAGAACTACCTGGGCAATATGGTAGGTCTTTGCTGATTATCTATTTTCTTGAAAAACATTTTTTTTAACTTTCTTTTTTTTTGTATTGAGGTATAGTTGCTTAACAATGTGGTGATAGTTTCAGGTGAACAGTGAAGGGACTCAGCCATATATATACATGTATCCATTCTTTCTCAAACAGTTATCTATTTTAAACATTGCAGTGTATACATGTCAATCTCAAACACCCAATATATTCCTCCCTCTCTTCCTCCATAACCTTAAATTTATTCTCTAAGTCTGTGAGCCTGTTTCTGTTTTGTAAATAAGTTCATTTACATTATGTTTAAAAGTAGATTCCACAAATGAGCGATGTCATATGATATTTGCCTTTCTCTGTCTGACTTACTTCACTTAATACTCTCTAAGTCCATCCATGTTGCTGCATATGGCATTATTTGACTCTATTTTATGGCTGAGTAATATTCCACTGTATATATGTACCACATCTTCTTTATTTGTTCATCTGTCGATGGACATTTAGGTTGCTTCTATGTCTTGGCTATTGTGGGGTGCATGTATCCTTTCAAATCATGTTTTTATCTAGATATATGCCTTGGAGTGGGACTGATGAATCATATGGAAGCTCTATTTCAGTGGTTGGCAAACTCAGTTCCTCAACAGCTCATACAACTCGACAATGAAGCAATAAACAACCCAACTAGAAAGTAGGCAGAAGATCTAGAGATATCTCCAAAGAAGAAATACAGATGCCCAACAGACACAGGAAAAGATGCTCAATCCTGCTAATTATTAGAGAAATGCAAACCCAAACCACAATAAGGTACTACCTACACTGGTCAGAATGGTCATCATTAAAAAGTCTACACATAACAAATGTTGGAGAGAGTGTGGATAAAAAGAAACCTTCCTACACTGTTGGTGGGAATGTAAGTTGGTGCAGCCATCATGGAAAATAGTATGGAAGCTTCTCAGAAAACTAAAGATATCATTACTATATGATCCAGCAGTCCCACTTCTGGGACTATAACCAGACAAAAGAATTTAAAAAGATACATGTATCCCTATGTTCACAATAGCCAAGACATGGAAGCAACCTAAATGTCCATCAACAGATGAAAATATGAAGATGTGGTTAATAGATACAATGGAATACTACTCAGCCATAAAAGAACAAACGAATGCCATTTGTAGCAACAGGATGCAACTAGTGATTATTACACTAAGTGCAGTAAATAAGAGAAAGACAAATATCACATGATATCATTTACATGTGGAACCTAAACTATGACACAAATGAACTTGTCTATGAAACAGAAGCAGACTTACTAACACAGAAAAGAGACTTGTGGTTGCCAAGGGGCAGAAATGCGTGGGAAGTTGGAGTTCGCAGATGTAAGCTCTTATACATAGAATGGATAAAGAAAAAGGTCCCACAAGGTCCAACAAGCACAGGGGACTATATTCAATATCCTGTGATAAACCATAATGGAAAAGAATACATTAAAAAAGAATATGTGTGTGTATATATATATAGAACTGAATCACTTTGCTGTACAGCAGAAATTAACACAACATTGTAAAACAATTACACTTCAATAAAAAAATGATGACAATATTGCAAAACAGAGTCTGCACCTCCATGCCAATGCTCAGAGGAGAGCCACTCAGTGGATGTTGCATTGTGACAAACATGAGAAATTAATCTTTACCGTGTTAGGCCAATGAGATCTCTATGCTCATTTGTTAGAGCAGGTAGCATTACTTGTCCCCCTGGAAATGTCTATGAAAATTTTAGTTTTACACAACCCTATTTAAATATATCATATATAAACTAATACAAAAATAAGTATTCCTCTTTCCAAACCCTTGTTCAGATTTCATAAATCAACCTTCTATAAGGTTTAAACATGTCTCATGATTATCAGTGGAAACACAGACTCTTCTTACTACTTTCCAGAGGAAATATCCATCCAAGTGTTTGGAAACAGTACTTTTTGGAATCTTTAGGTTCACCATAGTCCATATTTATCATTGTGAGGTCATATTCCCAGAAATAAATAATAAATTTCTATTTAAAATTTTAAGTCCAATTTATCAGGTGACTTATATAAACCNCCATGATTATCAGTGGAAACACAGACTCTTCTTACTACTTTCCAGAGGAAATATCCATCCAAGTGTTTGGAAACAGTACTTTTTGGAATCTTTAGGTTCACCATAGTCCATATTTATCATTGTGAGGTCATATTCCCAGAAATAAATAATAAATTTCTATTTAAAATTTTAAGTCCAATTTATCAGGTGACTTATATAAACCGCCCCCCCCCCACCCATAAGACTGGTTCAGGCCAATGCACCTTCAGCAAACAATGTCTTGTTACTCAAAATACAGTAATTAAGGACGTGCTTGTGTTTCCCTGGTGGCTCAGTGGTAGAGAATTTACCTGCCAATGCAGAAGACACTGGCTCAGTCCCTGGTTTGGGAAGCTCCCATATGCTGCAGGGCAGCTAAGCCCACGCACCACAGCTACTGAGGTCTGCACACCTAGAGTCCACGCGCTGCAATAAGAGCAGCCATGGCAATGAGAAGCCTGAGCACTGCAGCCAGAGAGAAAGCCTGAGCAGCAACGAAGATTCAGCAAAAAACAAGCAAATAGACAATTTAAAAAGTGCTCCCTGTGCCAGAAGCGTTAGTGGGGGTTCAAATATAAGGTGGCATTCTCTTTTCCGAGGGATTTTTGGAGAAAAAGCTTCATTTTATATCCAAGGTATATGGGTCAATCTTTGGCAAATTTATATTTCTGATCATTTATTTTTGCAATTTTTCTAAGTGCATATGGAAAAAATAAACACAATTTGTTCTTGTTTGGTTGTACAAGCTCATTTGGGTCTTGGCATCCACATCGAGTGGGAACCTAGTAACATCTTGTATGTATAAGAATCTCTGATGATTTTGTCAGGTGCCTTTGTGTGGAGAAAATACCAAGTATGCTCTGCAAGCAACAGTACTTCTGATTATAAAGCCATACATGTTAGAGAGAATTAATCCACACATGTATATGGTCTAAGTAGCCCTTTCAAGGGCCAACTCTTATCCACAAATCTCGGTCTACTTTTTCTTTTCTGGTAGAGGGCAGGCAATGATTAACAGAAACGAAACAGAACTGTTCTGGCTGGCTGATTAGGTTTTATTTATTAGCTAGACTCTGCTTTGTTCACCATGAATAAATTATTGCTGAAGGTTCACATTTATACTTTCCTACTAAAATCGCTGGCTTAGCAAAGTATGCTTGAAACGGTTTCTAAGATCTTGTTCAAATTTGAAATTAAGCTGACATTTCTCAACCTACCTACCAAAGAAGAGAAAACTCAATTAGTAGACTATTAATGAACAGACAATGTAAATTAATTCACTAGGTGTGTTCTACTCTTCTTTTACTATAACTGGCTTAAAAATTTTCAGGGTAGTATCTAACTCTTATCCTTTGGAACATTCTTTATAGAAGGTATAATATTCATTTTCATTCTGAAATGCTCTGTTAACCTTATTGATTCACTAAAAATGATCTAAGAACACTCTAGATTTTTATGATGCTTAAAAGGTTATTCTACAGTCAAGGCTTATGGAACAATGGCTAATATTCTGGGCTCACCGATGCTATGGTTCTCCAAATAGGATCAGAATTTGTGGGGTTCTAAGTAGATCTCAGTGCTTTTGAGGTGTGCCTGCAGCACATACACAGATATGTACACCGAAAAACAGCATTTCAGGAGAGAGAAATCTATTGACAATTTTTGGTGAAAATAGTCAAAGATTTATTATGTCATTATTTCACAGCTTTATATCTGTCAAAGACTGAGACAAAGGGTATAACTGGGTAGGGCTTTGGGAAATTCACGAAATAGCAAGGCCCCTACCCTCATAGAAATGACCCTTCATGCAGACGTTCTAGCGTCCCACTGGGTAGATTTTCATGGATTTTAAATAAAATTGTTAGGGGAAATACTGACTGAAACCACCCGCTCTGACTAGGGACAACAATAACCATTTGCATGAGTTATTTTATGACAAGAGTTCCTGGCAAGGAACGTGGAACTAACAAGCCACCATCAACTAGACGAATTTGGAAAAATCAAAAGGAGACTCCAGGCCACCTGTCCTACCAACCTCCCAGAATCCTCCTCACTGGAATCTATCTTGGTTGAGCCATGCATGTGCCATCCGGAAGGACCCTGAGTCAGAATAACTAGCCAGAGACAACTCAGAAACGAATCCCACCACCATAAGAACTGAGACTGGGAGCCACATGGCAGAGCAGTTCCCCTGGGTTTCCTGTTCTCCACCTGGGCACCCCATTTCCCAAAAGTTTCTTGCTTTGTCAGCATATGTGCCTCCTTGAACAATTCACTTCAGACTGTTAGACAGGAGCCAACTCTCAGGCCCTGAAAGGGGTCCCCCTTCCCGCAACAAAATGTTGTCTTGGGTTATCTGTTGCCTGTTTGGCTCTATGCCATTCCCCATACTCTCCCATACATCAAAGGGCATGGATGCCTGGGAATTACATTTATAGAACTTCTGCCAGCAAGGAACTCAGCTGGATTTCCCCAAAGAAAGGCACTTGCGTGAGATGCAGAAAGCAGAAGAGAAGCTGTAATATTGCTCTACAATCAGCCATCAAGAGGTTTTCCAGTAAAACAGGCCAGCAGCCCTCAAAGTGTGGTTCAAGAAACACTAAAAGTCGCTGAGATCTTCTTGGGGGTCCACATGTTGAAAGTATTTTTATAACCACAACGAGCAACTTCTTAATTCCCCTAAAGCTACTAGCAAACCTGAGAACTGGTAGTTTTCTCTGACTTCATTTCTTTAGTTCCTTTACATTTTGTAAATTTCTACTTCCCTGTACTAGATTCCTCCCTCTATGAAATATTTAAAGTGGGTTTTGTTTTCTTGACCAAACCATAATAGGATTGAACTGATGATGTTCAATATACGACACAATGGATTTATTTTTAATAAATCTTTAAAAATCATATCAAGTAGGAAATCTTTTCCTCACCTCCATCTCTACTCCCACTATGAATTAGAAGAATCTCCTCTCAAAACATTTCCTATTAAAACTGATGGTCAAAGCGCTCAGTTTGTTCTGTTTTAAAATGGCTATTCTATATTCAACATGCTACGTGCCTTTCAGAGAAAGCTCAAAATTAACTGAAAAGCTTTACAAGCAGGCAACTCTACAAGAGTTCTTGTTGAAATGGACATGAACACTGTAACACATTTTGTTCTAACCCAATACTTACACTCTGAGTTGTTCTACGCTACTTAAAAAAAACTCCATCTGATTAAAGACAATAGTTTTGATTGTGGAGGAAAAAACCTAAGGCTAGAAAGTGCCAAATTCACCATAACATATTTATTCTTCCCATGGGCTTCCCTGGTGGCTCAGAGGTTAAAGTGCCTCCCTCCAATGTGGGAGACCCGGGTTCGATCCCTGGGTCGGGAAGATCCCCTGGAGAAGGAAATGGTAACCCACTCCAGTATTTTTGCCTGGAAAATCCCATGGATGGAGAAGCCTGGTAGGCTACAGTCCATGGGGTCGCAAAGAGTCGGACACAACTGAGCAACTTCACTTTCAGGGGGTATTTACATAAGCCTAAAAGTTCATCTCCAAATATCACTCAGATTACCAAATATCACTCAGATTATCAAATATCATCCGATTACATCTGTCATTTGCACAAGGAAGGGTTTTTCGTGGCTTATCAATACCAGTCGGCCTCAGCATATACAGATACTTAGACATTCTTACCACTCTTGACCCATTTTCTGATAAACCAACCCAATTCAAGCAAAGCTGTTGAGCTGTGAAAACAACAGCTATTTGGGGGAAGGGGGAGTTGGTCTTGATAATCACAATAATACTATCAAGAGGAATCTGCATATAGATCAATGGAACAAAATAGAAAGCCCAGAGATAAATCCACACACCTACGGACACCTTATCTTCGACAAAGGAGGCAAAAATATACAATGGAGTAAAGACAATCTCTTTAACAAGTGGTGCTGGGAAAACTGGTCAACCACTTGTAAAAGAATGAAACTAGATCACTTTCTAACACCACACACAAAAGTATACTCAAGATGGATTAAAGATCTAAACGTAAGACCATAAACTATAAAACTTCTACAGGAGAACGTAGGCAAAACACTCTCCGACATAAACCACAGCAGGATCCTCTATGATCCACCTCCAAGAATACTGGAAATAAAAGCAAAAATAAACAAATGAGATCTAATTAAAATTTAAAGCTTCTGCACAACAAAGGAAACTATAAGCAAGGTGAAAAGACCGCCTTCTGAATGGGAGAAAACAATAGCAAATGAAGCAACTGACAAACAACTAATTTCAAAAATATACAAGCAACTTATGCAGCTCAACTCCAGAAAAATTAACGACCCAATCAAAAAATGGGCCAAAGGACTAAATAGATATTTCTCCAAAGAAGACATATGGATGGCTAACAAACACATGAAAAGATGCTCAACATCACTCATTATCAGAGAAATGCAAATCAAGACCACAATGAGGTACCATTTCACACCAGTCAGAATGGCTGC
>SJYX01000712.1:3749-17497 GCA_006410675.1 Oreotragus oreotragus | reverse complement strand
AGGAGATCCAACCAGTCCATTCTGAAGGAGATCAGCCCTGGGATTTCTTTGGAAGGAATGATGCTAAAGCTGAAACTCCAGTACTTTGGCTACCTCATGCGAAGAGTTGACTCATTGGAAAAGACTCTGATGCTGGGAGGGATTGGGGGCAGGAGGAGAAGGGGACGACCGAGGATGAGATGGCTGGATGGCATCATTGACTCGATGGACGTGAGTCTGAGTGAACTCTGGGAGTTGGTGATGGACAGGGAGGCCTGGCATGCCGCTATTCATGGGGTCGCAAAGAGTCGGACACAACTGAGCGACTGAACTGAACCTCAGAAACAGTTTCTTTTTCCCTATTATTTTGGGTACTATGACCCTTTTTAAAACATCTCGATTTTCTGTCTAACTTGGTAGGTAAATACTTATAAAATGAGTAGAGGATTTTACCAAAATCCAAATGCAGTAATATAGCTTTTCTCCCAAGTCTGACAAGAAGGCAAACTTGACATTTTGGACAGCCATTTCTCTAAAGAATAGCTAACAATGTTAAATTAATTATTGTTTTTGAGTCTTTCAGAGATCATGGTTGAGAATTTTCCGGGGTAGGTAAAATACTCAAATTTTCTGATTTTAAGAGGTATGAGGAATCCCAGATAGAAAAAAAAAAAAAAAAAAAAAAGGAAATCTGCATCTTGAGAAAGCATACTGACAATGCAGAACACCAGAGAGAAGATCTCAGAGCAGCTTGGAGAAAAAGAAAGTGTATAAAGTCACGCTGAGAACTGACTTCTCAACAGCCAAAAGCCACAAAATTGTAAAATTCACCATCCCAGTGGCCCAGTGGTTGGGAAAAATATCAACCTAAATTGTTTTTAAGCAAAACTATCTCTCATAAATGAGTTTTCTTTTTTTGTCAGAAAAGAGAGACTTTCTCACCAAGAATGTTCTCATGGAAGAAACTAACAATGGTATCAGAAAGAATCCTTAATACTTGAAGGAAATGGTGAACAAAGGCAGGAATTATGAAATGGATAAATAAAAACAAATACAGAATTGATTTTAAAAGATAAGCAGTAATAATAATAATACTATCTATCATGTAGGATTAAAAAAAGCAGATAAGGTGAAATTATTAGCAGAAGTATGTCAGAAAGGAGTTATCAGGCTTAAAAGCTCAAAAGTGAAAGTCAAAGTCGCTCAGTCATGTCCAGCTCTTTGTGACCCCATGGACTATACGGTCCATGGAATTCTCCAGGCCAGAATACTGGAGTGGGTAACCTTTCCCTTCTCCAGGGTATCTTCCCAACCCAGGGATTGAACCCATGTCTCCCGCATTGCAACTGGATTCTTTACCAGCTGAGCCACAAAGGAAGCCCTAGAAGTTCTAAAGTCCCTATACTGTCCAAAAGGAAGGTTAAATTACTGATCAAATTCAGATTATTGTAAGAATTCATGCTGAAATTTCCAAGGTGCCACTAAAAAACAGAAGTATAATGTATAACCTCCAAGTTAGTGAAGAGTGAAAACAGACTTAATTCAATCATCTAATAGTGAGATGGGAAATAAAATAGAAATCTGTAACATACTAGAGGCACAAGGGCTTCCCAAATGGCTCATTGTTAAAGAACCTGTTTGCCAGTGTAGGAGATGGGCATTTGCTCCCTGGGTCAGGAAGATCCCTGGAGAAGGAAATGGCAACTCACTCCAGTTTTTCTGGAATGGAGAATCCCGTGGACAGAGGAGCCTGGCGGGCTACAGTCCACGGGGTGGCAAAGAGTCCAGACATGACTTAGAGAGTAAGCAACAACAACAACAACAACAGATGCGATGCACAAAGAAAGACTGTGGTGCAAAGTAAGCACAAGTCTGTATAATCTTATCAAAGGAAGATGATGAATTGCTGTATTTTAAAAAGAAAAAACTGTCATATTGAACAAAATAAATAGAATTGAGCCATGACTCATTTGAGACAGACCTAAAATCAAAGAACAGAGATAGGTCAACAGTAAGACAACCTACACACATTTGGGAATTACCACATTTCTAGATAATGCACAGCTGAAATAAGGAATCAAAATGAAAACACTTAAAACTGAACAACAATGAAATCCTACCTGTCAAAATTTATAGACTAAAGGAAATATGGCTCTTCAATAGAAATGTAAAAGGCATATGTGATTAACAGAGGAGAGGATGAGAAATAATGACCCATGTGTCTGACTTGAATGAAAAAGAAAAAAGAAATCAGAAGGAATTTTTTTTAATAGGGAGGAATTAATAAAACAGAAAACAGAATTAAAAACTAAATTTTATTCTTGGGAATTATTAATCAATGGATAAATATTAGTGAAAGTAATCAAGTAAAAAACTGAAAGGGAGAAAGAAATGTAATATAGATACTACTGAGATTGAGAATACTATGAATAAGTTTATGACTAAAAAGTCTTAAAACAGATGAAGTGGCAACCGAATTTAAAAGTTTTATTTTTTAAGAAAAGATAAATTACTTTTAACTAGAAAGATATTCTAAAGAATTGGAATCAATTGTTAAAAAAATCTTCCCATCAAAAAACAAAAACCACAGCATGTATAGGAATTTTCCTAATGAGTTCTAGAAAATATTCAAGGAAGAAATGTTGAAATAGCATAAATGCTCCCAGGGAAGAGAATTTTTAAAAAAAAAAAAACCTAACAAACCAATTTTACAAGAGTAACAAACTTCAATTTCAAATCATGGGTATCTCCCCTGCAACCCACATACAACACCCACACCCACCCACACACACATCTTAGAAAGTTAAATCCAGCAAAATATCAAAACAGGTTGTTTATCCCAATATGTAAAGTCAGTTTAATGTAGAAAATCTATTAATATAATTAACTACAGTGAGAAATTTAAAGCAAAAATCATATGATGATTACCTTAAAAGATGCAAAAGGGGGCATTGAAAAAATTCAGTATCAGTTCATGATTTTTTTTAACCCAACAAATTAGAACCAGAAGAAAACTTCCTGCTAAAGTCATCTATAGAAAACCCTCATCAAATATTTTGCCTAAGAGTAAATTAAAAGCATTCTCTTTAAAAACTCCAACCCGTATGCCTACTATTACCATGGACAGCCAACACTGCAGTGGATGGACTAGTCAGTACAATAAGATGAGAAAAAATAATCGAAAAGTTAAAAGGATCGGGGAGAAAGAAACAGAATTTTCTTTATTCATGTGGTAAGACTGCTCTATTTATGTCTGACAGAAAACCCAAGAATCTACAGAAAATTTATTAGCAGTTATCAATTGCTTAGAAAGACTGATAAACGTAAAGATTTTTCATAAAAAAATCAACTACATTTCTATACATTAGCAAACAAAAACTATAACTTGAGAGAGAGAGGAAGGGAAAAAGTGAGACAAAGGGACTTTAATAGTGACTAAAAAAAAAAGATACTTAGGAGCAAATACAAAAAGGGTAAGCATAACCTTTATGGACAAAATAATAAAACATTCAAGAACTGAATTAATGGAGAAATATTTCATATGCATGGATAAGATGATTCAATATTGTAATAAAGGCATTTTACCCTAAATTAAGCCACACACTTAAATGAAATTCTAAATCTCAGTTAGGTTTGTATTTTTTTCTTTGTTTTTCAGGTGAATTTCATACATGTTATCTAAAATTTATATAGAAAAGTCCAAAAATATCCACTTCTGTCCTGAAGAATATAGTGGGTTGACTTGTCCAATATTTAACAGTACGGTAATTAAGTAGCATAGCACTGACACAGGAAAAAGAATCCAGAAACAGACCTACTCATATATTGAAAATTGATTTGTGACTGAGCAGGCATTTCAGACCAGCAGAGAGAGAGATCACGCTGTTCAATAAACAGCTCTGGAACGAAAAGATGCCTTAAATGAAATAAAGTCCCTATCTTATGTTATATACAACAATTAATTTCAGAGAACTACAGCAATTAAATATGCCAAGACAAAAGTTTTTAAATGTTAGAAATAAAGTTAGAAGAATTCTTTAGGAGCTCAGGATAGAGAAGTAAGGATGAGGACACAGGGAGGGCTGGCGCCCCAGATCAGCGGGCTACGCCAGACCAGAGCACAGGGCTGCCGAAAGAAAGGGAACCTCTCAATGGCATCCTAAACCTTTGACAGGAAAAAGTCTCCTCCTGGGAGCATTTAATATGTCATTTATTTTTCCAAGAAGCCAGAACGATGACAGGAGATTTCCGTCTAATCAAAGAAAAAAAGAACAGTTAGGCAATAGAGTGCCAGAGCCTAATGTTCTGTAACCTGCAGATAGGGTCCCTTCCACCTAGCTAGTCAGTGTCCTGGTTATCCCACCTCAACAGATAATCTAAGCAAAGAATGGGTCGGTGGTGGTTTTAGTTGCTAAGCTGTATATGACCTTTGCAACCCCACAGACTAGCCCACCAGGCTCCTCTGACCATGGGATTTCCCAGGCAGGAATACTGGAGTGGGTTGCCATTTCCTTCTCGAGGAGATCTTCCTGACCCATGGATTGAAACCCTGTCTCCTTCACTGCAGTCAGATTCTTTATTGCTGAGCCACCAGGGAAGCCCTCAGCAAGAATAAACAGGAACAAATACGAAGATATTTTCTGGAAGCTAACACAAGATAAAGCAAGTCAGAAATTCACAGATCAGTAAACCAACCCAGGAAGATTCACTATCTTCCTGTGAAACTTGAAAGGACCTTTCAGTTGTGTGCCCCTTCCTACAGGTTATTGGAAAATATGAAAACAAAACAGCACTGAAATCGCTCATCATTGACAACTGTTTAAACCAGAACATCCTTTACAGCTATATAGCACATACAGTATTGAGTATTGTATATCTGCCCAACCTCTGCTTCCCCACTAGACTAAACACTATAGCTGAAATGAGAATTCCGAGAAGAATGTATGTGGTCATCGCCTCAAGTATCTGGGAGCAAAGGAAAACACTTCCCAGAATTAGGACCATATCCCACGGTTTTGGGGACGTCCCTGTTAGTTCAGACCACAGAGAGTCTGTCTGCAGTGCAGGAGAGCAGGGTTCAGTCCTTGGGTCGGGAAGATCCCCTGGAGTAGGGCATGGCGACCCACTCCAGTATTCTTGCCCGGGAAATCCCATGGACAGAGGAGTCCCGCGGGCAAGAGTCCATGGGGCTGCAAAGAGTCGGACACAACTGAGTGACTAACACTACTACTATGCCCATAGTTTTTAGGATTGTCCAGGTGGCGAATTGGTAAAGAATCTGCCTGCCAATGAACAAGACTCGCAAGAGACGCCAGTCCGACCCCTGGGTTGGGTAGATCCCCTGGAGGAGGAAATGGCTACTCACTCCAGTGTTCTTGTCCTGGGAAATCCCATGGACAGGGCAGCCTGGCCGGCTACCATCCATGGGATAGCAAAAGAGTTGGACACGACTGAGCACAGTGCCCCTCACCACCCACCATCCACTCATGGTTTTTAAGGCATCAGCCATTCTAACTGGAGGAAGACTAGGATTCTTAACAAAGGTTCCTCTTGTACTTTGTAAACTCGTAGGGTACATGGATTTGTTTCAGGGGTCTGTGAAGGCCACTATCAATGTCCTCATTCATAAATGGGCTAAGCCTCTGTCATCCGTTCCTCATGGTGTAGTTGCAAGGACCAAGCAAAGTAACACACTGGGGATTTCAACACTGAGACACTGAATAAACATAAGCCGCTACTTGCTGATGGTATGTAAGCTTACCGTTTCTCTGGAAAAGCCTCAAAGATTTCATCATATATTCAAAGGCATTCACAATCCAGAAAAGATGAAGAAACTGTTTTTTAAAAATCCTTGATCTACTGTACAACACAAGGAACCCTACTCAATATTCTGTGAAAACCTATATGAGAAAATAATCTAAGGAAGAAAGAATATATGTACACATATAACTGAATCACTTTGCTGTACATGAGTAACACAACATCATAAAGAGACTGACTATCCTCCAAGAAAATTAAAATATTAAGGAAACAGTAAAAATCCTGAAAAAGTTTCCATATTGATGATGTTACAATAAACACTTTTTTTTAGCTAAAGAAATACCATATATATTTCAGGGAAATATAAGAAATTACTTCAAGACCTAAGATTATAAGGTACCCTATTTTTCTAACTCAAATGGATAGTTTTTCTCAAAGAGTGACTGACCTTTATTAATATCAATCATTTTATTTTATTTTAAAAATTAAAGAAAAAAATCTTTTGGGTGAACACAGGGAGCTCAGCTTGGTACTCTGTGATGACCCAGGGGTGTGGGAATGGGGGGTGAGAGGGAGGCTCAAGAGAAGGGATATATGTATACTTAGGACTGATTCACTTTGTTGTACATTAGAAACTAATACAATGTTGTAAAGCAACTATACCCTCCCATTCCCCCCTCCCCTCCCCCACACAGAACTGTCCCCAGGCAGTTCATAAACCTTAGCATACAGTTCTGAGAAGCTGTGGAAGCTGGGCTCCAGGGGATCAACCTGTCTCTTTCATTTTCGAGTGAGGAGGTGAACAAGATTATACTGTATGTTCCCATGGGGTTACTAGTTAAATGTTCTCTTAAATGAACTCCTGATAATCAGGAACCAAGGCTTAATCACTTCATATCCTCTGCTGCTGCTACTGCTAAGTCACTTCAGTCATGTTTGACTCTGTGTGACCCCATAGACGGCAGCCCACCAGGCTAGCATCACCCATATTACAAGGGAGGTAACTGAATACTAGTGTGTCAAATGAATAATGCATTCACTTTGCATCTGGAGATTTCTGTCTATTTAAAAGATTTTTTCTACTTCAGTGTATATATCCATTAGAGGACTATCACACAAGTCAGACTACTTAAACTCACAGACTTAAGCTAGTAGCGTAGCCAATGATCTGCTATAATTCTGCATGGATGTGTGTGACGTCAAGTTGCCTTGTAAATCAACTTGTCACTTGACTTTCATGTGCAAGGAACATAGGTTGACTCAAACACAAGGTTACAGTGGATTCAACAAGTACTTGATTCAAAGATGACCACGGTTCCTCTAAGAAGATAAAGGAAGAGTTAAAGTGTTTAAAATTCAGGGAATGGATCTGGAAAGCAGAAAGACTGGACCACTTGAATGATGACTGACAACTGACATTTTTGCTTCCCTCCTGCCAAACACACTTCCTGGGCCCATTTTGGGAGGGTAGGATAAGCAGAGTATTAGTCTCAGTCTTCAAGAACTTTTTTTTTTAAAGCAACAAGTGTTAATCCTGCAAATATCAGTAGAAAGAACTATTAGCAGGGAATCACTAGAACAAAAATAACTTTTACAGCTACTGGTATCTTCCATCTTTTTCAAGACAGGATTTAGTTAAAATAAACTAACACTTTCTCAAGCCACAAAAGTTTCCTCAAAACCATCACTAAGGCAGTTTCCTAGTTTTTCTTTACAACACATTCTCATCTCTCGAGTCAATTATAACATCTAACGTCACATTTTTGGATGCTATAATTTTTAGACCATTCTTTCACCATTTTTTTTATCTTAGCAGGAAAAAACACTTATGAAATCTCTTTTCAAATAGTTTCATTGTAATTTCAGTCTTCTCTCCCTTGCCCTACTTAAAATGTTTCTTTAGCATTCTCCACCCAACCTGTTTCCTAGATATTTGAATGTGTGTGCTCAGTCACTTCAGTCGTGTCCACCTCTGTGTGACCCTAAGTCTGTAGCCTGCCAGGCTCCTCTGTCCATGGGATTCTCCAGGCAAGTATACTGGAGTTGGTTGTCATGCCCTCCTCCAGGGGATCCTATGGACCCAGGGATTGAACCTGTGTCTCTTACGCCTCCTGCACTGGCAGGCAGGTTCTTTACCACTAGTACCACCTGGGAAGCCCTTAGTTTTCCATTTCTCTAAAGGAAGATCCTAGTCAAAAATTTCTAGGTACATTCCATTTGGATCTCCATTTAACCAAGAATACAGTATACAACGTATCCTGAATGCTACTTCTTTGGTTAGATTCAAGACATTTTAGCTCAAAACTTTTGTTTAAAGGATATTAAAAAGGTAAAAAAGCACCCATTCCAAATCAGTGGCATAAATATCATAAACTAAACTTAAAATGTGGGGGAAAAAAAGATATTTTGCTTGTCAACTCTAATTGTACTTAACTGAGCGACTTCACTTTCACATTTCTCTTTCATGCATTGGAGAAGGAAATGGCAACCCACTCCAGTATTCTTGCCTGGAGAATCCCAGGGATGGGGGAGCCTGGTGGGCTACCGTCTATGGGGTCACACAGAGTCGGACATGACTGAAGTGACTTAGCAGCAGTAGCAGCAGCAGATACAATAGCAAAGGAAAAAAATAGCAGAGGTGGTGTTTTTACTTTTAAACTTGTTTTAACAGTTGCCATGCTTTTTTTTCTGGCTTTCGTTATTTAAGAAAACAAGTTTATCCCTTAGCTCCTCCAGAGCATGAAACAAAGAGGCTACGTTAGTGCATTCTCGCTTTATATCTTTCTAAGAAGGGCTCACTGATTAGGTGAAAGAACATAGGACAGAATCTTACAAAAGAGAAGCCTGGGGGCTTCCCTGGTGGCTTACTGGCAAAGAATCCCCCAGCCAGTGCTGGAGACATGGGTTTGACCCCGGCTCCAGGAAGATCGCACATGCAGTGGAGCAACTATGCCTGTGAGCTGCAACGACTGAGCCTGTGGTCTAGAGACCGGGAGCTGCATGAGCCGCAACTACTGAAGTCTGCGCCCTAGAGCCCTTGCTCCTCAACAGAGAGAATCCACTGCAGTACGAAACCCACGCATTGCAACTAGAGCAGCTCCCGTTCGCCCCAAGTGGAGAAATGCCCGCACGGCAACAAACACCCAGCACAGCCCAACATAAATAAATAAAAATCGTGTATAACAGGCAGAGAATCTTGGGTCCTTGTACTAATTCCACCACTAACAGCTCAATGAGCTTGGGCAAGACTCTTCAATGTCTTGAAGAGACACTGCCTCAGTTTCCCCACCGAGTAGTTGCAAAGACCAAGCAAAGTAATACTTTGGCATATTGGAGATTTCAACACTAAGACATCATATAAACATAAGCTACTGTTGGCTGATAGAAAAGCTTAACAGCATCATTAAAAAAAAGTCCAAGACACACAAAAAATTCTTTACAGCATTATTCACAGTAGATAAGAGGAGAAAGCAGCCTATAACAGATCCCTCAGCATATAAACGGATGAAGAAAAGGTGGTCTGTTAACATAATGGAGTATTATTTGGTCTTAAAAAAGAAGGAAGTGTGTCACATGTTACAAAATGGATAAGCCTTGAGGACATGATGCTGAGTAAAGAAACCAGTCAGAAAAGGATAAATATTGTGGGACTTCTCTGGTGGTTAAGAATCTGCTTCTCAGTGGTTAAGAATCTGCTTCCCAATACAGGGGATGTGGGGTCAATTCTTGCTCAGGGAACTAAGATCCCACAGGCCATAGGGCTACTGAGATGCAACAAAGCCAAATAAATAATGATTTGTTGTTATTTTTTTTAAAGGACCAATACTGTATGATCCCATTTACATGAGATACCTCAAGTAGTCACAATCAAGGGAAGAGAAAGTAGCATGATGGTTTTCAGGACTTCTCTGGTGATCCAGTGGCCAGGACTCCAAGCTCCCAATGCTGGGTTGGATACCTGGTCAGGGAACGAAAGATCCCATGTGCTGCAATGAACACTGAAGACCCTGCAAGCCACAGCTGAGACCTGGTGCAGCCAAATCAGATAAAAAAAGAAAGGTAGTTTGGAGGCTGTAGGGAGGTAGAAAGAAAGAGGTGTTGGTCAACAGGTAGAGAGTTTCAGGTGTGTAAGACGTGAAAGTTCTAGAGACACTACATCACATGAATATGGTCAACAGGACTGAGCAGTACATACACTTCAAAATTAAAGAGAATTAAAAAAAAACACTTCAGTGCATTGATTGTAAAACATAAACTGGAATTAGATGGCATTTAAGCAAAATTAAGCCAAATAACAGCCTTTGTTGAGATCTTCACTTAGCAGTCAATCTTGATAACCTTAGGAAAAGCACATCCCTGGCTAGCAAAGGTCTATCCCTGAAGAGACATCCACTGCACCGTGGGGGCACCAGTAACACGTTTCTGGGGTCCAGCCCTCCTCCACCCCAGCCTTATTTCCACCACCTACTCCCCCATCCCTACAGGGTCTGGCTCACTGTTGCTGCTGTGGTTTACTCAGCTATGTCTGACTCTTGGCAACCCCAGGGACCATAGGCCACCAGGCTCCTCTGTCCATGGGTTTTCCAGGCCAGAATACTGAAGTGGGTTGCCATTTCCTTTTCCAGGGGATCTTCCTGACCCAGGATTGAACCTGTGTCTCCTGCTTCGCAGGTGCAATCTTTACCATTGAGCCACCTGGGAAGCTCTCACAGTGACATGCATGTTTGGCATCATCATTAATCAGCCCATGAGTTTCTTGAGGGAGAAACCACATCGAACAGATCTCTGATTTCCCTTCTTCTAGCTCCTAGCTCAAAAGCACAAAACCACCCATCAAATGTTTGCTAATTGAACAAATTCTGCTCTTTCACAGTTTTCAACATCTTTCACTTAGCTCTTGGTAGGGCAAAAGCTCAAGCGCAGAGAGAGGTTGTCTATTTTAAGTGCTTAAAAGTCTTTGTGTTGTTCCCTGTTCATATATGATAGAGAGAAAAAGAGAAGAATCATGTATTTATAGTTATGTTTATAAAGATATCACAAAGATGTTCAGTTACAGCTCTTGACAAAAAAGAATGCTTGAGCAGCAAAGTTTATAATAATCCTTCCCCAATCCATTTATGGTTTTGAAACTGCCAGAAGTCTGTATTATGTTAACAGTCTTTATAAGGGTTCTTACACCAGAGTGCAGTTTGAATGTGGGCAAATCTCAGATTCCTACAACTTCCATTAATAAAAACCATAAATCCACTGGAAGAGAGTGTTGAATTCGAGTATCAGGTTCTCTTTTAAACATGTAACTCTTATCCATAAGAAACTTAAAACTCACTCCTGGGTAGACTGCCAAGATAAATATAACCATAAAGAAAGAGGGAATGGCATGTAATTTTATTCCTAAAATACTCAAGTGTTACTCAGAAAAGAGCCCATGAGAAGAGCAAGAGAGCATCGTTTGTTAACTTGCTCTTGATAACAGAGGTAGGAGTCTGCAGCCATGAGATGAGGAAGCTTGTCCTTACAGTGTCCTTACACAGCATGAACACGTGTTTAGTTGCTCAGTCATGTCTGACTCTTTGTGACCCCAAGGACTGTAGCCCGTCAGGCTCCTCTGCCCATGGGATTTTCCCAGCAAGAATACTGGAAGGGGCTGCTATTTCTTCTCCCAGGGGATCTTCCTGACCCAGGGATCAAACCTGCATATCCTGCACTGGCAGACGGATTCTTTACCACTGAGGCATCACGGAAGCCCAAGCCACTCAGTTGTGCCCAACCCTTCGTGACCCCATGGACTGTAACCTGCCAGGCTTCTCTGTCCATGGAATTCTCCAGGCAAGAATACTGGAGGGGTAGCCATTCCCTTCTCCAGAGGATCTTCCCGACCCAGGGACTGAAGTCTGGTCTCTCACACTGCAGGCGGACTTTACCATCTCAGCCACCACGGAAGCCCCTTTTCCTTCCCAACCGGCCGACTCTTAGTGCTCCAGACTCCTGTTAGTGAATCTTAGTTCCTGGGCCAGGCACAGAGCCCCAGTGGGGCTTTTGAGGGCTCTTCCAAAAAAGTTTATATTATGCTTTACAACTGCATTGATATAAAGATGAACATATTAATATTAAATATTAAACCATTATCTTTGACCTAAAAAAAAAAAAAAGAAACATAGAGCCTCTGCCTTTACTTTCAAGGGGCTTACAGTCTAGTGCTGGGGACAGGACACCACCTCAGTCCTGGGGATGGACAGGGGGTCAACTGGACCTCGTCGATGAGCTGTGAAGATCATGTGATAGTGCAAATGTTACAAAGGGCAGCAGCCAGTACAGATGTGTTACCCAGGACCCAGTACCGAGCCAGGAGCAACTCCAATATGGTAGCAACCAAGTGAAAGAGCAGGGCCCTACAGGGCCTTTCCAGGAGAGAATCTCCACCCCATGTCCTCCACCTGCCTCTTGTCTGTAGAAAAACTTGAGCCAGAGACTAAGTCTAATCAGACACATGAGAAAGTGTAGATACAAAGGGAAATGGTCAAAAAGACAAAATAATAAATAGTTTCATCATTAAACAAAGACAAGGACCTTTAGTTCCTTGTCAGGAGCTATGGATAATATTCTGAGCTATGTCCTTTGAGCTGTTTGGCAGAGAATGAAACGCCCACCAGGTGGAAGAAGTTAACTACATGATGGCCAGACTACAGCCAAGATAGGAACTGCTCTGTCTTGCACAATTCTGAGAACTGACTTCAAGGAAATGGGAACAGAACCACTCTGGAACTGAAGATTATCTTTACTTAAAACCATCAAGATGACACTGATCAGACCATGACTAATTTCAAGATGACTGTCAGAGTTGACTCTGCTGTTCTGCATGTAGCTCCCTTCCTCTGCTTAGGCACAGCCCTGAAACTCTCCTTTAAAAGCCCTTGCCTCCTGATCAGCAAGGAAGAGTTGGTTTTTTAAGACGCGAATCCACTTTCTTCCCAGGATTGCCAGCTTCCTCAGTAAAGCTATCTTTCCTTTAACCCAACAGTTGTCTCTTAGTGGATTCTTGAGTGACGAGCAGCCAAATCTGAGTTTGGTAACATCCATATATAATGGCATCTGGTGACCTTGCACAACTGAAAGGGGAATGAAATGGGGAGTTGCATCACTTCCAATAGAGATAGCCCATTGAAGGCAGGAGGAGGAGCTGCCTGTGCCTATTCAAGTGCCCTGCCTGGGAACTCTGAACTGGACAGGCACCAGCTCATGCAATTATCACTGAAACCAAGAGCACCACACATAACTTATCAAAAGGTCAAGCAGTCTCGCAGAGATGGAATCCAATCCCAGGTTTCCTTGAGTTGAGTAATTGTGAGAGACCACATGACCCACAGCAACTAAAATATCTCCTATCAGTGCAAAGAAATAGAGGAAAACAACAGAGTGGGAAAGACTAGAGATCTCTTCAAGAAAATTAGAGATACCAAGGGAACATTTCATGCAAAGATGGGCTTGATAAAGGACAGAAATGGTATGGACCTAAGAGAATCAGAAGATATTAAGAAGAGGTGGCAAGAATACACAGAAGAACTGTACAAAAAAGATCTTCATGACCCGGATAATCACGATGGTGTGATCACTCATCTAGAGCCAGACATCCTTGGAATCTGAAGTCAAGTGGGCCTTAGAAAGCATCACTAAGAACAAAGCTAGTGGAGGTGATGGAATTCCAGTTGAGCTGTTTCACATCCTGGAAGATGATGCTGTGAAAGTGCTGCACTCAATATGCCAGCAAATTTGGAAAACTCAGCCAAATTTCTAGCCACAGGACTAGAAAAGGTCAGTTTTCATTCCAATGCCAAAGAAAGGCAATGCCAAAGAATGCTCAAACTACCACACAATTGCACTCATCTCACATGCTAGTAAAGTAATGCTCAAAATTCTCCAAGCCAGGCTTCAGCAATACGTGAACCATGAACTACCTGATGTTCAAGCTGGTTTTAGAACAGGCAGAGGAACCAGAGATCAAATTGCTAACA
>SJYX01000711.1:22431-61100 GCA_006410675.1 Oreotragus oreotragus | reverse complement strand
AGAGTTGACTCATTGGAAAAGACTCTGATGCTGGGAGGGATTGGGGGCAGGAGGAGAAGGGGACGACCGAGGATGAGATGGCTGGATGGCATCATGGACTTGATGGACATGAGTCTGAGTGAACTCCAGGAGATGGTGATGGACAGGGAGGCCTGGAGTGCTGCAATTCATGGGGTCGCAAAGGGTCGGATACGACTGAGTGACTAAACTGAACTGAACTGACCTACATTGTACCTGGAGATTATTATAGATGGGGGCTTTGCTGAAGAAGGGGCTTCCCAGGTGGCACAGTGGTAAAGAATCCGCCTACCAATGCAGAGACACAAGAAATGTAGGATCAATCCCTGGATCGGGAAAATCCCTGGAGTAGGAGATGGCAAGCTGCTCCAGTATTCTTGTCTGGGAAATCCCATGGACAAAGGAGCCTGGTGCGCTACAGTCCATGGGGTTGCAGAGTCAGACACGACTGGGCAACTGCACATACACTGCTAAAATAACCTAAGCCCACTGAATGGGAAGGGATCACAGAGCTGTGTTTGGGAAGAAAATATGATTCTTCACAATCTCCCAAAGGTATTGGATGATCTCAGTGATTCAAAAAATTCACACAGATGGGTCAGGAAGTTTAAGGAAAGAGGTCAGTGGCATGCAAGAATTCATTGTTCAGTCCCTCAGTCATATCTGACTCTTCACAACCCCATGGCCTGCAGCATGCCTGGCTTCCCTGTCCCTCACCATCTCCCAGAGTTTGCCCAAGTTCATGTCCAGTGCATTGGTGATGCCATCCAACCATCTCATCCTCTGTTGCCCTCTTCTCCTTCTGCCTTCAATCTTTCCCATAAGAGAATATGTCACAGGTATAAGAGGGATTGGAGTGGGATTTTTTTGGATCCAGAGACGATATGGCTGCAGAGCAATGAGGGTCTAACACTCCAAGGAAACCATTTGCATCAGCTATAAGGAGGTTTCCACACCAGTGGAGACCACCAGAATCAGAAGAAGCTTTTTGAGTTGGCGTGCGTTTATTCAGTCCTGTGGATATAGACACACTAAAGGAAGAGGACGAAGAAATTTCAGAGCCAGAATTCCACTCCTCACTCACCTCACTACACACCTATGCTGCTGTGGGATAACCTGTGATAGAGAATATCACATTCTTTCCCTAATCAAGACTTCATGATGTGGTAACAAGTTAACCTTAACTCTAGAGGGTTTGCAGAGGGGGTGTGTTTGGTTTAGGGGTATCCAATTACTACAGTTTTCTATTTTCTGATCTTGATTTAAAAGATATTTACTTCTAGAATGAGTTGTGCCCTGTTGTTAAGAAGTGCTGGAGTAAGTGTCCTTTAACATATTTTAATAACAGCTAAACTACTTAAGTTAGAGAGTTGCCCGTTGGTAACCATTTTGAACCGTGGTGTTGGAGAAGACTCTGGAGCGTCCCTTGGACAGCAAGGAGATCAAACCAGTCAGTCCTAAAGGAAATCATTCCTGAATATTCGTTGGAAAGACGGAAGCTGAAGATGAAACTCCAATATTTTGACTGCCTGATGTGAAGAACTAACTCATTGGAAAAGACCCTGATGCTGGGAAAGGTTGAAGGCAGGAGGAGAAGGGGACGACAGAGGATGAGATGGTTGCATGGCGTCACCAACTTAATGAATGTGAGTTTGAGCCAGCTCCGGGAGTTGGTGACGGACAGCAAAACCTGGGTTGCTGCAGTCCATGGGGTCGCAAAGAGTCAGACACAACTGAGTGACTGAACTGAACTGAACTGAACCATGATACCTCTTTTTTTTTTCATCCCCAGCATATCCAGAGAAAAATGACATTCTGCACAACTGTCTAGGATATACCAAGTAAGAATTCCCTGAGGTATGATGTTTTGGTTAAATATTTTCTCTTCTCCATTAACTCGGCAAGGCCCATAATTAGAAATAAGACTCCATATTTTTACTTTTTATTTTTATTTTTTTTATATTTTTACATTTTAAACTAGTGTTTATTTAGCCTTACAATGAGGTATACATTAACATTTTCTTTGTTTCAAAGAAATGTAAGTTATAATTTAGACCAACTTATCCTCATCTAATATTACGCTTTTGGTTTCTTTTCAAAGACAGAGATCCTTTTGATGCCCATGTATCCTCTTTTGTGTTTTCTGTGTGGAGTGGCGTGGGACTTGATCTATTATAAATTTCCAAATATAATATGTCATGAAATATTCTTCTCTAAGGTTTCCATTTTTTTGTATAGCATTTAAATAATTTACAGTATTGATTTATACCTTATCAGTCATGGGTGGAACACTCTGCTAAGCTCTTATTAAGGGTATATTGTCCTTGGAGTTATTAGACTACAGAAGAAAATGTGAGCGGTAAGAAGCTTTGCCTCAGGTTTTCTGGGTGGCTCCGGGTGGAGAATGCCCCTTCCAATGAAGAAGACATGGGTTTGGTCTCTGATCTGGGAGTATCCTGCAACTAAGCCCGTGTGCCACAACTGTTGATCCTGTGCTCTAGAGCCCTGGATCTGCAACTGTTGAGCCCACACGTCCTGGCACCCCTGCTCCACAGCAAGAGAGGCCGCTGCAATGAGCAGCTTGTGCACTGCAACTCGAGAGTTGCTTGCTGCAACTAGAGAGAAGCTGTGAGCAATGAAGAACCAGCATAGACAAAATAAACACATTAACCAATTGAATAAAACAGAAGCTTGGCTCACTGGGGTCTCAAAGAGTCGGACACAACTGATCCTTTATCTTCCTCACCCCAAGAACAGATACAATCACAACTTGCTAGCGTAACTTGAAGGCACCATTATCTGGGCTATCTGAAATAGGATGTACAGGACTGTCCCTGGTGGTCCAGTGGTTAAGAATCCATCCCTGGTCCGGGAAGATCCCACATACTGCTGAGCAACGTGAGGAGCCAGCACAGTGAGAAGCCTGAGCCCTGTAGCCAGTAGCCCATGCTTGCCGCAACCAGAGATAAGCCAGCATAGCACCGAGGACCCAGTATAGCCATCAATCAATCAATCAGTCAATCGTTGTTGTTATTCAGTCACTAAGTTATGTCCAACTCTTTTCGACCACATGGACTGCAACACTCCAGGCTCCTTTTTTCGTGGGCTTTCCCAGCCAAGAATGCTGGAGTGGGTTGCCATTTCCTTCTCCAGGGGATCTTCTGCATTTCAGGAAGATTCTTTGCATATGTCACCTTATTTCACTTCTCTGTGGTATACTGGACAGATAGTATTCTCATTTTTCAGATATGGAAATTGAAACAGATTAAAGTGACTTGCCCAAGGTCATCTAGCTAGTTGGATTAGAATTAGGAGAACTTTCTTTAAAATTTATTTATTTTTAATTGGAAGATAATTGCTTTACAATATTGTATTGGTTTCTCTGGTACATCAGCATGAATGAGCCATAGGTATACATATGTCTCCTCCCTGTTGAACCTCCCTCCCACCTCCCACCCCTACCCCATCCCACCCCCGAGGTTGTCACAGAGCACTCGATTTGAGCTCCCTGCATCATACAGCAAATTTCCATTGGCTATCTAATTTTACATATGATAATGTATGTGTTTCAGTGTTACTCTCTCAATTTGCCCCACCCTCTCTTTCCCCACTGTGTCCAGAAGTCTGTTCTCTATGTCTGTGTCCCCTTTGGTGCTCTGAAGATAGGTTCATCAGTACCATCTTTCTAGAGTCCATATATATGTGTTAATAGATGATATTTGTTTTTCTCTTTCTGACTTACTTCACTCTGTATAATAGGCTTGAGGTTCACTCACCTCAAAGAACTGAGTCAAATGCATTCTTTTTCATGGCTGAGTAGTTAAGGAACCACATCCCACATCCCAGTGATGAACCATCCTGTTTAGTTGCACAGTGCCCTGTATTCTGTACATAAAGGTCACTCGAAAAGCTTCAGTGTTTTGTTGCTTTACATGCTTCTCTATGTGTTTCAAGAAGCAAATCATACCATAGACCCCGCTTAACTCACCTGCATCACTGCGAGCTGTAAGATGCTCAGCTTTTCTCTTCATGGTCTGAAGTCAACCAGTCAGTTCACTCAGTCCAGGATATGAGCCAATTCAAATCTTCTGTCTGGAAGCTCACAGGTCAAAGAAGTGTTAGTGAACAGCTCTTGCATTCACACAATACCTAAAGCTTCTGGTAATAGCTCTTGGAAATGTGGTGGAGGAAATATACTTAGCGGTATCCAGAATTCTATGAATGAACTGGTTTTGTGTAGGTACTACTTGTATTTTAGTTGCATGAAGTAAAACTCCAGATTGTCCAGGTTTCCCATTCCTGTCACTTGCTATTGTTGTTCAGTTGCTAAGTCATGTCCGAATCTTTGCAACCCCATAGACTGTAGCACACCAGGCTTCCCTGTCCTTGACTGTCTCCCAGTGTGCTCAACATGTTACTGGGGGCCCGATATTCCATGCTGTGGAACTGGGGGGAGTATTTCCATTATTTCTCACTGTCTTTGGAGGGCTTGTGCACTCTGGACTTGAGGTCTTAAGCAAGGGCCCTGTTTATTCAAAGAGAATTCTCTCCCACTCTCCCACAGGAGTTTGGTTTTCATCTAAGACTGGATCATGTTGGGAGTTATCTTTCAAGTTCTGGCTACCACAGCGAGCAAACTCTGTTAGCTAATTGCATTTTTTTTTTTTTTTTTTGTCTAACTGCAGACCCAGAGGCACTATAAAAAGTTTAGATCTGACACAGCAAGGGGAAAAGAAGAAGAATAAACAAGCATGCTGTGAGTTTTCTACTGTGTGAGGATACAGGCACACGAGAGTTTTCAGCATCTTTTACATTCCAAGACCAGAGTTTGAGAGGTTGCCAAGTGCAACCAAGAGTTAGACTTCAGAAGTCCTGTGCTTCCCTCAAGAACATGGTCACTGATCTAAGACACTAAATTTGAACCAATTTCTCTTTGTTATATTTCTAAATTCAAAGCAGGGAGGGAGATAACCACTTTCCTTCTCCTCCCAACAAGCTTTCCCCTTGTAATGATGGGTTTTGTTCTAGGGAGTACATTTCTCAACTGTGCTCTCATGCTTGGGTAGTTTGGCAGGCTTTCTAATGCTCCGGGGCAATCTGAATCACACCTGAGGTTGATGGGTTGCTGACATATGGAGCTTTAATTAAACCAAGCTGAAAAAGGAGAGCATCTGGAAACCAGGGCTGGGCCTTGGAAGGGCCTGGGTGGTTCTTTTTTGATTGTGTTATTATTTTTTTTTTTCCAGAGACCATGTTTATCTTTTCTAACTAAAAAAAGTTGGGAATAACATGAATAATCAGATTGAACTTGGTCAAAATGTTGTGTCAGGAGAGATTTGTTTTCTTTTATGAGTGTTATAGGCAATACTTGAAAGAGCTGAAGTGGAATTTGGTCATGAAAACAGCTGTTTGAAGGGCACATGACTTTTCTTTTTTCTAAAAACATGTTCCAAAGTTGATCTTCATTGGTCCTGAGGGAAGCTAATGGAGGAAGCTTAAGGCAAAGGTGATTCAAAGTCTCATACCAGGAGGAGATGTTCCAGTTCAGGACCTGAAGCAGAGGACCATCGTAAAGATTTGGTGATGCAAAAGATACTTTCCTGTCTTTGAAAGTGACTATCTAGAAAATTTAGTCTGTTATTGCCTTTGACTGTATGAAAAATCAATTATACCATGGTGGATCAAAATTGAATTGTTACTAAATTATAAGAAGAAATGACACAGTACATTATCATTTATTAAGCACTTATTCTAATCTAGGGATGCATGTGATACTAGGGATTCAAGTATTTATTTACTTATTAATTTAGTCATTCAGCAAATATTGTGAGCCTATTACATTCCAGGCAAGTTTTAGACACCATGGATAGAAAGGTGAATGTGGCAAAATGTTTATTCTCATGGAGTTTACCTTTTAGTAGAGAAACCAGAGAATAAAAAAGTAAGCAAAGAAACAATAATATTATTTTAGGGAGTGAAAAGAGATTTGAAAAAAAGCAAAATGAAGATAACACATCACCTATATCTTTGTTTATTTTCTCATTTACCCAGTAAAATTTTACTGGGGACCCTGAATGAGATACTGTTCTGGGTACTAGGAGTCAATGGAGACTGTACCCATGATAAGAAGTATAAAAAAACAAAGGGCTGAGATGGAGAAGAATCAAGGACTTGGATGGAGTCAGGCGTGAGCCCAGCAGCACTTTAGACAGGAGGGCTGTAAAAACTTCTCCAAGGACCTAAATTATGAGAGGGAGGTGAAAGAGGGAATGGTGTTGTGGTGTGGGTGTGTGTGTGTCTGTGTGTATGTATGTGTGTGTGTTGGTGGGACTGGAGTATAGGAGGGTATCATGAAGATCATTCTAGATAGAAAGAGCACAATAATAAAACGTTCTGAAGCAGAAAAAGTTGGTGAGCTTTGTTTAGGAAACCAAAGTTGGTCCTGGTTTAGAAGACCTGGATAACCTGATATGGCCCAAGACAAGGTTGGGATCAACCATGCAGTGCCCTGAAGGTCAGCTTCAACATAGTGCACTTTATTCCAAGGGTAGTGTGAAGAGACTGAAGAATGTTGAGCAAGGACGTGATGTGATTTGACGCATGTTAATAGCCCTTTGACCACTATGTGAAGGATAGATGAGAAGTGAGCAAAAGCAGAGGCTAAGAGGCCAGAACAGAGCCTTTTAAAATAACTTGGTCCGGGGAGCTGGAGAAGGAACCCACTGACCACCTTGTTAGCACCTCTTCCACAGTTTTGCTCACCTCCTTCCTAACCGGATCAACAAAATGTGTCTTCCAACTCTTTCAGACTTCTGCAGGCAGGCCATTGGCTACTGAAGACTAATTAAAAAAAAAAATATTTGGATGTACCAGGTCTTTGTTGTGGCACGTGGGATCTAGTTCCCCGACCAGGGATTGAATCTGTGGCCCCTGCATTGGAATCACAGAGTCTTAACCACTGGACTTAGAGGGAACTCCAGACTAACTTGAAACCTGTGGAGTTTGAGATATCTGGAAAGACAACTTTTATTTTAAATTAGTTTTATTTAGAATGTTCCCTAAGAAGCTGAATTCTTCCTTTAGATAAGAGTCTAATATTAAAAAATCACAATCACCACAACCACCAAAATCTACAGCTATTCAGTATGTCCATTGGAGTTTGAGTTTAAAGCAGAGATTGTGCAATGCTAATTGGAAATAACACCGCAGCTTCTGTGTTTCTCTATCAGCCTTGTTTGGGAAGATAGCACACTCAGAGAAAGACAAGCCATGTGAATAATTTTCCGATAGAATTTGCTGTTTTGGTTGTGGATGAATAGTCAGTGATATGGGAAGAAAGTGACTATGAGAGAAAAATAGACCTGAGTTTGAATTTCAATTCTGCTGCTCAGCTGACTATATGACACGCAACAGGTCACGGAGGTTCCTGAGTGTGTGCTTCTTCAGCAAGTGACATGATGTGTGTACAATCATTGGTACATCATCAATGATCAGGGAAGACAGGCTCCCCAGCTTTCTTGCTGGTCTCTCTTTCTAAGAGCATCTCTCTCTCCCTGGCTGTGACACACTCTGAGAGATCTTCTTCCAATTTTTCTTCCATCATCTCAGAAGGATGAAGGAATAAACTAAATCTCCCCTCCTGTTGTCTGCCTCCTCTCCCTTTTCTCCTTTCCTTTCTCTTTTCTTCCTTCTCCCTGTTTCTCTCTTCTTGTCTCCCTTCACGTTTCTTCTTCCTCCTCTTCCTGTTCCCCGTCTCCTCCCCTTCCCCCTTCTTCTTGTTCTCCTTCTCCTTCTTTGTAGGAACAGTGCAGGATAACAGTTATGTTCCAACTACAAAGCTTGGTATCAGCTGCCATACCGTGCTGTGCTGTGCTGAGTGGCTCAGTTGTGTCTGGCTGACTCTCTGTGACCACATGGACTGCAGCCCGCCAGGCTCCTCTGTCCATGGGCATTCTCCAGGCAAGAATATTGGAGTGGGTTGCCATGCCCTCCTCCAGGGGATCTTCCCAACCCAGGGATNGTATCAGCTGCCATACCGTGCTGTGCTGTGCTGAGTGGCTCAGTTGTGTCTGGCTGACTCTCTGTGACCACATGGACTGCAGCCCGCCAGGCTCCTCTGTCCATGGGCATTCTCCAGGCAAGAATATTGGAGTGGGTTGCCATGCCCTCCTCCAGGGGATCTTCCCAACCCAGGGATCAAACCCAGGTCTCCTGCATTTCAGGCAGATCCTTTACCATCTGAGCCACTGGGGAAGCCCATGAATACTGAAGTGGGCAGCGTAACCTTCCTCAGGCGATCTTCCGAATGGAGGAACAGAACTGGCATATCCTGCACTGCAGGCAGATTCTTTACCAGCTGAGCAACCAGGGAAGCCCCAGGCACCATACTAGCTACTTTTAAAGGAAATAATTTATTTTTACCAAAGTATGTTGTTGTTTAGTTTCTAAGTCATGGCTGACTCTTCTGTGACCTCGTAGACCATAGCCCGCCAGTCTCCTCTGTCCATGGGATTTCCCAGGCAAGAATACTAGAGCGGGTTGCCACTTCCTTCTCCTTTATTGCAGTATAGTTGATGAAAAATATTACATAAGTTACAGGTGTACAATATATTGATTCACAAGTTTTAAGGTTATAGTCCATTTGTAGCTATTATAAAACCATAATAGTTACTTTTCTGGCATTAGCTCAACTTCACTACAGTTTTTAGAGGGAAATACTAATACTATTTCTATCTTATAGATGAAAAAACTGTTAACTTGGAGAGGTTTTACTTCCTATCCAGTATCATACAATCTATAAATGTTGGCACTGGAATTGGAATCCAGGCAGTCTGACTCCAGATCCCCTTTAGGGTACTTTTTTTTTGTATGAGAGTTTTCTTTCCCTTAGAACACTTTACTGGGTGTGGGGCATGGGGACATCCGTACTGCCAATTGGCATTGGTGGACAGGTGGGGAAGTCTTTCTGGGAAGTGAGTAGGATTTGCTGTAAGGTCATGGATGTGTGTGTCTTATTCATGAAAAATTGGTTCCCCACCCCCCCTTTATTATCCACCATCTGTGTCACACCTGGAGGTGCTCAGTATTTTCCAGAAATATAGATGATTCATACAATTATTTTCTTATAATATCTAACCTCCCAGTGGAGGGACCAGAGGGGAAAGTTCATTTACAAAGATCAGTTATGATTTTAAAGGCATCTTAATTTGGTGAGTAGGAGAAAGCCAGGCTGCTAATTGATTAGGTTGTTTCTTGACCTGCTAATTGAGATTTGGTCCTCATTCTCATGGCTCCTCTGCAGCGTTGGCTTCAGTTGTGCGTCCTCATCTAAGCTTGCCAAAATCAGATGCTTTGGGGTGTAGAGTTAAAAATCTGGCAGTCCATCTGGACATGTAATGTAGATGCCGTTATGGAAAAATGAGGAACTTCCCTCCCAGTTAGAGCAGATTGTTCTGTTGCCTCTCTGCTGTTACAAGCTTGTTCACTATAAATACTTCCACCATTGTAATCCCAAGGTATCAGACAATATATATATATTTTTTTTTTTTTTTTTTTCAAAAAAGGAAACCTGTGTATGTTTAAATGTCATTTGTGTTGCAAAGGAAGTCTCTCCATAAGAGCTTGGCAGAGACAAGTTGACTTAGATAAAATAGTCCGTCTAGGATTGGGTTGAGTGAGAAAGAATGTTTCACGTGAATTTGAACTACCCTTTCCAGAGAGGTGAGAGCTGCGGTTCTATGTGCAAAGAGGGCAGTAGGGTAAGGACAGGGATTTCTGCCAGGCTGGCAAGGGCTGTGGAACTTCCAAGTCCTTTGAGTGTGTCCATCCAAGGCTAAGTCCCACTCTGCCTTCTCCTTCCTATCTTCCTTCCGAGCCCCTTGTCTGCTGGATGGTCAGCTGCCTCTTTGATTGCTTTTACATCCACACACCAGCATAAGCAGTAAAAATTTGTCTTTAATTTTCCAAGCAATCTTTCTGAATTATGAAAAGAGAAGATTAAATAAGCTACTTGAACCTTCTGAGGTAATTAAAACAATGGAAGTTTTTCGGTTTGTAAAATGGGAAAAATAATCTACCCTTTTGGGGGACAAATATGAGCTATTAAAGCAAAGAGTACAGGATCTAGCCTTCAATAAATGCATGTGCTGTTTAATTCATTTTTTTTTAATTGGCGTATAGTTGCTTTCAGTTCAGTTCAGTTCAGTTCATTTCAGTCACTCAGTTGTGTCCACCTCTTTGCAACCCCAGGGACTGCAGCACACCAGGCCTCCCTGTCCATTGCCAATTCCTGGAGTTTACTCAAACTCATGTCCATTGAGTTGGTGATGCCATCCAACCATCTCATCCTCNTCACTCAGTTGTGTCCACCTCTTTGCAACCCCAGGGACTGCAGCACACCAGGCCTCCCTGTCCATTGCCAATTCCTGGAGTTTACTCAAACTCATGTCCATTGAGTTGGTGATGCCATCCAACCATCTCATCCTCTGTCATCCCCTTCTTCTCCTGCCTTCAGTCTTTCTCAGCATCAAGGTATTTTTCATTGAGTCAGTTCTTTGCATCAGGTGGCCAAAGTATATAGTTGCTTTACAATGTTGTTAGTTTTAACTCAGACGCAAAATGCATCTGCTATACATCTATACACAGATCTCCTCTTCCTTGGGGTTCCTTTCCATTTAGATCACCATAGAACATTGAGCAGAGTTCCCTGTGCTACGTAGAAGGTTCTTATTAGGTATCTATTTTATGCATGGTATCAATAGTGTATATACGCCAGCCCCAATCTCCCAATTCATCCCACCTTCCCACCTCCTTTGCTATCCATATGTTTGTTCTCTATTTCTGCTTTGGAAATAAGTTCATTTATACCATTTTTTCCCTAGATTCCACATATATAAGTTAATATGCAATATTTATTTTTCTTTTAATGTATTTCTATGTATTCATCTGTTTCCCTCCATCTTGCTTCTCCCCTCCTGCCCTCCCCTTCTGTCCCTCCTTCTGTCCAGCATGTAAACAAGAGACTACATACAAGTGGGCAACCAACTTATCTTAGATTCTGTGTCTAGAGCATTTAGAGTAATCCTTATTAAGAAAGAACAGAATAGGAAAGACTAGAGATCTCTTCAAGAAAATTAGAGATACCAAGGGAACTTTTCATGCTATGACAAGGTGAATTCCTAGACAGTTCAGAGGGGATTACTGGGGATGTTGATCGCTTAAGACACTAATAGGAACACACTGAAGAACATGGGGGCTTTAGTCAAATGCATGCTGCCATGGAGGAATTGCATAGGCTGGGTTTGAAGCTGGCTTCTTCTTTGTTCCTTCTATATTATAAAACTTGTAGCCTGACTTTTCTCAGTTTCCAGACAGTCAGTATTCTGGTTTATGGACTATCAGTGTTTTACTTTATTATCATGTCCCTGATTTGTAACGCCACCCCCTTCCTCTTCTGTGGTGACTTTTGTATTCTCTGTTCTTCCTGTTAACGTGCAGTTATAGAGTCATCTGAGAAGTGAAACTCACAAATCGAGTTGACCTAATACCAGGGCTTTGTGCACAGAATTACACGAATCAGCTCACAGACGACCTGATCTGAATCATGTGTCACGTACCATACTTTCTGGCTTCTGCTTATGATAGCAGATTTAGAATCAAAGGCACTTTCAGGACCATCTTCTCAGTAGAGCATCTTGATTTACAGGGCCTCTGGGTACTTCCTGGGGTTGGCCTTCTTAATAGTAGACCTGCTGTGAAGGTCAAAAGGAAGCAAAGATGGGCTACAGAAGTCAAGACTCAAAAATGCATGCTATTCCACTATGACCCATGGGTATTCTGAATAAACATTCCTTATTCCCCAGTGTGTGTCCTGTGTGGTTCTACCAGGTGTGAGGCTTCAGTGGGAATCAACTTGAACTTCAGTGTCTTGATTCCAGGCTCATTTCTGCCTCTGATTAGTTGTCTGTGCTTGCTTTGGTCTCATTGCCTCTGAGATTCAGGCTCTCATCTGTACAGTGGGCAAAGAACTCCTTCTTTTGGAGGCTGTTTGAGGGCCAGATAAGACCACTTAAGTAAAGTATCCAGCACCAAGAGTGATTTAGGGTGTGATGTGGGAATCTGGAGGGAAGAACATTAGTGAGCAAAAGCCCAAGAGAGCATCCTCTGCCCCTCTCAGCAAGGTCATGTGGGAAGACAAAGGATGCTCTTATTCTCAAACCAAACTTTTCCTAGTCTGGGCCATATAGTAAGGAAATTTTCTTCTGCTTTTATCTTTTACTTAACTGTCATGACAAGAGCATCAAGATTTCTTTAGCTTTAAGCCTCACCTTTAGTATTCCCATCTCTTTCCAATGGCAACAATATCCTTAAAGCAGAAGCTTTGCAGAATGGGCAAAGTGAATGGGACAGGGGTGAGCCCTGAAGTCAGATAGCAAGCAGGAGGCACAAAGTTTAAACTGAAGCCCAAAATGCCCAAGACAGAAAGAAAATGAACCTTGGGGGTAGAATTTGCTTAGAAAACAGCTCTTCTAAATTTACAGTAAATTGCAGATCCTCTGTCAGAAGGCAAACTCATCCCATAGCCTGGGGTTTAATTATTTATTAAATAATCCTCTTCTAGAGTACTCTGGGCAGATGCCACCACACCAGGGGTGGAGGCCATCAGGACAAGGAGGCAGTGAGCTTGTTGAAAATTTCCAGGTTTGAAACTGCAATTATCTTGGAGGTTTTAGTAAACGAGTTGCCTTAAGGTAGGAAAGACCCATTGCCTCTTGTCCACCTTTTGACCTCCTCTCACTTAACTCCAGCCACAGAGGTTTTCTTTGAAAACCTTTCTTTCTTTTCTTCAGTGCACTGACATCTCACCTCCACGTCTCATGTCACCTCCCTGGGGGAAGGCTTCTCAGGTGCCCCAGCTAAATAATTGTAGCTTCCCCTGTTCTTGTCCAGCAACCTTTACTCATCTTCTTGGTAATGTTCTCACCTACTGAGTATTCGTTACTTTGTAATGATTTATTTACTTGTTTATTATTTATTGAGCCAAAAGAGATTATAAGCTTCCGAAGAAAGTATCTTGCTGGTTCCCAGCTGGATCCCCCAGACTCCTTGTGTAGGGCTCTGATTAACGTGGCTTGCTGTTTTTCAGTTGCTAAGCCACGTCCGACTCTTTGCAACCCCATGGACTGCAGCACACCCAGCTTCCCTGTCCTTCACTACCTCCTGGAGTTTGCTCAAACTCATGTCCACTAAGACGGTGACGCCATCCAATCATCTCATCCTCTGTTGCCCCTCCTCTTCCTGCCCTGAATCTTTCCCAGCATCAGGGTCTTTTCCAATGACTTGGCTCTTCACATCAGATGGCTAAAGTATTGGAGCTTCAGCTTCGGCATTAGTTCTTCATGAATATTCAGAGTTGATTTCCTTTAGGGTAGACTGTTTGATCTCCTTGCTGTCTAAGAGATTCTCAAGAGTCTTCTCCAGCACCGCAGTTTGAAAGCATCAATTCTTCCATGCTCAGCCTTCTTTAAGGTCCAACTCTCATATCCCTATTGGACTGCAGGAAAAATCATAGGTTTGATTGTGGGACCTTTGTTGGCAAAACAATGTCTCTGCCTTTTTCTTTTCTTCCAAGGAGCAAGCACATGGGGTATATGGAGTTTGTATCTCCAGGTCACCTGGGCTGGATCACACCGTACAAGGCAGATCTGAGGATTTTCACCAGGCAAAGGTTCCTAACCTTTTCAGGGTCACAGATCTCTTTAGGTATTTGGTAAAACCAACGGACTCAACCAAAAGAACATAAAAATGCACTCAAAAACACTACGTACAACTTAGGGTTTGGAGACTTCTAATGCCCCAGGTGGAAACTCCAGGCTTAAGAAAAACCAAGGGGAGAAGAAGATAGATTAGGAAGTCCACGCCAGAGTCTTAGGAGAGGGTTGTTAAAATCGGGTCTGCTTAAAATGACCTATGTTCTTGGATTGTATACACATACACACACATATGAAGGAAAAAAACAACTCGGCGGCAAGAGATCGCTTCTGGTTCCGGCTCTACCAAATGCTCCCTCCCTTACTTGGTTCAGGAGAAGACAACCAGTGGCACTTCCTGCCGCAAGTGTCTGGGGAAATCTCTTAGCCAGGTCTGATCAACGTTTGCGGAATGAATGAAATCACATTCACGGCGCGGGTGAATCAGGAAAGTAGTTCCTTTCGCGCTCCCCGCGCAGGGCTCCTCAGTGCGGAACCCGCGGAGCTCTTGGTGCTCGGCGCACCGCAGATCAGGCCGGATGCCGAGGTCTGCGCGCAGGTGTGCTCGCACCTAGGGCCGCCCGCGCGGAGCGGGGCGGGGCGGGGCCAGCGGAGGCGGGGCGGGGCCAGCGGAGGGAGGAGCAAGAAGGGAGTCGGGAAACGGAGGAGAGGGGAGGAGAAAGGAGGGTGAGAAGAGGTGAGGAAAGGGGAAGAGCGGGAGGAGGGAGAGGAGAAGGGGGAGGAGGGAGGTGCGGGGGGTGGGGGAGGAAGTGCGGTAGGGAGGGAGCGGGAGGAGCCGGAGGGGAGGGAGGGCAGCGGCGCGGGGCGGAGTCTGCAAACTTTCGCTTCGAGGGCATTGTGGGAAGCAGCCATGGTCTGATGCGGGCGCCTCACCTGTCAGCCGCGCCGGCTCCAGCGCTCGCGTCTCGCCCTCGCGTCCCCCGCGCTCGTCCCTCGCCGGCCGGGGACGGCGGCGGCCCGGCCACCATGGTGAGTGCGGGAGAGCTGGGCGGCGGCGCGGACCCCGGCGGGTGTGTGCGGGCGCCCTCCCCGAGCACCTGCCGCGCCGGGCCGGGCGCGCGGCCGGTAGGGGAGCAGCCCGGTCGCGCCCCGCGGTCCCCCACCCCGCCATCCCGACCCCGGCCCGGGACACCGGGGACCCCAGCTCGGGTCCCTCGCGGCCGCGGGGCGCCGCTGCTTCATTCATTCGACCGTTTTTGCTGAGCGCTTAGTCTGTGCCAGGCGCGGTGCCAGGCGGCGGAGACGTCGTGGGGACCCGGTGGAGCCCTGGCTGTTGGCGGCTTATCTTCTAGGAGGAGGATGTGGAAGGAGGGAGATGAGTAATAGGCCAGTAAAATCGAGATAACTTCCGAGAGTAAGTGCTCTGAAGTCTCAAGTACAACCGGATGCAGGGATGGAGAGGCAGCTATACAAGAGGGGCAAGAAGCGAAGGCCTCTCTGAGGAGATGACATCTGAGCTGTTGGAAGTCCTAGGGGGGCATTGCAAGTAGTGGGAGCAGAGAGAGCAAAGGCCAGAGAGGAGGAACCCTTGCTTCTAGTGGGACAGGTAGTCAGGTACCAGATAAGACATCCTCATAAGCCCAGTTAAGGAGTTTGGATTTTATTCCAACCGAGTGGAGGGGGACGAGTCTGCAGTGATCCAGTTGAGAGATCCTGGTTGCAGTTGATGGACGCAATAGCTTCAAGCGCCCCTCGTTCTTGCCTTCTGTTCAGGGTAGTTGTTTGTTTGTTTGTTTTTGAGTATGCAGTGGCCTGAACAGCACCGAGTTCCACTTCCCCAGGTGAACTCACTTCCCAAATCAAAGGAGGAACAAAAGTGACCCGCACTATGCACTTGAGTACCCACTGCAGGTGGAACAGGAAGGCCCCGAGGGTTACAAAAGTTGATGGACAAGGAGGGCAGCGGAGTGCTGAGCTCCTGGTCCAGAAGATCACAGATGGTGGTTCCTAGGTTTGGCTGTATAGACTGGAGGCGCCATTGTTGTTTGTTGAGGGTTCCTTGTAAGTACAGAATGGTGCAAAAAGGAACCTGTAAATAATGGAGCAACTCTCCTGGCTTGCTCAGGTTTCCCAAGGAACGCAGTGACACACGTGCAGCACACTGCATCGTTTGCCTCATGAAGAATGGAATGAGGCCCTGGAGTTTGTGAGTTGCAGAAATCTCCCATCCAGAAAGCTGGTACAAGTTCTGGACAACACTTGCAGTGGAGTTTTATTTTTTCTTGCTGGTGTCAATGATGAGTTGATAAAAAATGTGCAGTTTCCCTTGGTTTTCATCAGACCTTGCCCAGTGGGAGATATTGATGTTTTTGAATGCTTGTGATAACCAACTCTACGTTCTACCTTCATGATCTCAGTTTGAAGTCCTATGCTTCAATTTAAGTATCATCCATAGACTTCATTTAAATAAAGAGAGATCTTTCCTGACATCATTCTCTGAATGAATGCTCTCTATCTTTTTTAACATTTTATTTTATTTTATTTTTTGCCATTTCCACTATTTGTAACTATTTCTTTGTTACATTACTGGTGTATTGCTTGTCACTCTTGCTAGACTGTCTCAGTGGTAAAGAATCTGCTTGCAGTGCAGGAGATTTGGGTTCAACTCCTGGGTTGGGAAGATCCCTTGGAAGAGGAAATGGCAGTCCACCCCAGTATTCTTGCCTGGAGAATCCTCGAAAATCCACACAGGAGCCTCGTGGGGTACAGTTCATGGGGTCGCAAAGAGTCGGACCTGACATAACCGGGTGGCTGAGCACTCACTCACACACTTACCAGGCTGTAAGTCTAGTGAAGTCAGGGATATGCTCATGTCATTCAGCACCTATAAACTGGTATACTTGTTGAATAAATGCCTGGCTGGCTGGTTGGGTGTCTGGATAAATGAATGAGTGAATTCTATCACCCCCCACCCAATAGCTACTCCTTCGCACAGTATTACCTGAAGTTTCTAAAAGGGAGAGGTTTTGATACTCCAGTCAAACTGCATTTTCTGAGAGCAGTCAATTGAAATGACTAATAAGGCAGTGTGAATTTTTTTTTTTTCAAGCTGAGTAACTAGTCACTTAGCAACAGCCTGAGAGAATGGGACAGAAGCAAGGCGTTATATTGGAGAAAAAGGAGAAGGATCCAGAATTGTCAGGGCTTGGGGGTACTCACTGTGGGTAGCACATGCATACATGGGCCTGCTTGAAGTTTCCTTCTCTAAATTTTGAACAATCAGTTCTAATTAATGTCTATTTAGGCTTTAATGGTGGTGCTAATGTTAAAGAACCTGCCTGCCAATTCAGGAGACATAAGAGGTGCGGGTTCGATCCCTGGGTTGGGAAGATCCTCTGGAGGAGGGCATGGCAACCCTTTCCAGTATTTTTGCCTGGAAAATCCCATGGACAGAGGAGCCTGGTGGGCACAGCCCAGGGGGTTGCAAAGAGCTGGATATGGGTACTGCAACGGCACACACGCACCCACTTTTCCTATAGATCAAGTCTCTGCTACAGTAGAGCTCCTTTCTCTACAGAAGAGACTGTATCCCACGCCTCTTCCTGTCCCTGGGGCCGAGTCCAGCGCCAGGCACTCCGCTAATGCTTGTCAGGCTGTCTTCACATAGGACATGGCTATATACATTTTGGAACCAAATTAGTCTCTAAGTAGTTTATGAATATTCAATTAATAATAGTAATAATGCTAATAGCAGTTATTGAGTGCTTACACATGCCAGGCAATATGTGGCTTTGCTCTCATTATAATTTAATTCTTACAATGATCCTTTGAAGTAAGCACTGTTGTTATTTATGTTTCACAGGTGAGAACATTGAAGTGAATGTCATTAAAAAGCAAAACAAAATGAAGGAAAAAATCAAACAGAATCAAACTCCCGAGGGTCATACAGCATAGAAATACAGAGCTAGTATTCCAAGCTGATGCCTAACTCCAGAGCTAATGCACTAAATACTCTGCCATGAACACAAGTCTTGTCTCGCCTTTCTGTTTTCCTGAGAAAGAGGGCTAGGCACGATCTACTGATGGCACATTCTGGAGCAGGTACAGCAAGGAGGCCCTGCTGCCTCTGGATAAGCAGGTAACAGCAGAGACTTCTGCCTCCTGTAACACTTCCGCCCCATCCCCTCTCCCTGGCTGAGCTCCCATGGAGCTCACTAACACTCGTGGGGGCGTGGGATTCTTCTAAGGAGAGCAGCAAAACTGGTTTCTAGTTCACGTTCACAGTCGAGGGGGAATGGAAAGACACCAGGCCAAGGTGTAGGTCTTAACAGCTGTGATGAACTCCTCTAGGGCGGAAATGTTTTCTCATCTGCCCATCAGGGCAAGACTAAGGGTACCTCGCAACGCTGTTGTCAGGACTGAAAAGGCATGGTGCATCGGAAAATGTTTTATATGCTGCACCTTATTATGAATGCAAAGATCATTTTTAGTGGTGGCTCTTTCAGCTGAAAATGTTGGTGCTGTTCAGCCCAGGCACAAGTGATCTAAGTATTTCCTGTTTAAGTGGGACAGCAGGTAGGGGTCCAGAGTCCTGTGTTCCTACGGCTGTTGTCCAGACTGTGGGGGTAAGGGCGTGGATCTCAGCCTTCTGAAGTGATGGCCCTCATATAGTTGGTTTCTTTTGTTGAGAAAGCTCCATGAGGCCCGACCACAGGTTTCCAAATATCCGGGGTTTGCCCACCAGGACTCCTTGCTGGGCAGTCAGGGTATTGGTGGCCAGATACTCTGTCCTCTACTGACAGACAGCCGAGCCTCGCATAGTGATCAAACAGGCAGATCATTTACTGGGGAAGGAAAGGAAACACTTCTAATCATTTCTGAGTCAGCTTTCTGATTTATTGGTTTTGTTCCTTCCCCTATGAAGCATTAATAGAAATACACTTGGCTCGGAGAAGCACTCTTCCCCGGATGGGGAGACACATGCCTCCACGTGGGGTGTTGAGTGGCTCAGACAAGGTTCTAAAGTGAGAGATGAATGGTTTCATGTTTTGCGGTTCTGAAAGTTGGGGATAAGACTTCCTTCAGTGGAGGGTTGAGCGAACCCATCAGACTGAACAGAGGGCTTCCCCTTTGCAAGTCCAAAGCAAACCACTTCTGACTTCCAAGGGAAAGTCCAGTCCTCATGTTCGCAAAGTGTTGCATTCTTTGGCAGGAGAATATGTAGACAAATCGCAAAAGGAAACAGAAATCGTATAAAATCTTCCTTTTGGTGGTGAGATCTTGACTTTTTCTTGTTGGTCCTAGAGGAGCCGATGATAGCTACATCTTTCATCACTGTTTTCGCAACTCCTCTTGAAATGAAAGGGAGATCAATGTTCCACCGCTAAAAGGAATGGGGAGGCTGACAACTCTGCCTCTCCACATGTGCAGGGTCACTTCCTACTCTGTCTAAAATTTGGTCTTAGTCCCACAGGACCAAAATTCTGGAGCATCCCAGAGTTGTAAGCATCTAAAGCAAGCTGTCTGTAATGGAGCAGGTCTGTAAACCATGCTGCTGCACACATGTCTGGTAACAACTTGTCCTTAAATATTGTTCTGAGCATTTGCTCTGAACTTTGAAGTCACCACCAGCAAACTACCCTTTACAGTTGAAACAGTTTACATGATTCTTGCAGTTTAGCTATGCTCTTGAAGGGTAGTCTATATACATTTTTTTTTTTTTTAAAAGAGGAGAATGTTGCCTCAGCAAGTCTGGAAGCAAGAAGGGGGTTTATTTCTGGAGTCCAGAGATGTCTTTCGATGAGGTTTTCAGATGGACGCAGGTGTGAGACACACTTACAATCATGTAAAATTCCAACTGGATCATTGTTGTGTGCTGGGGGGAGTGTGCACCTGTAATTAGATACCCGTGACCTTGGCAGAAAGCCAAAGCTTGGGAGATGTGAGTGGTTATGCAACAGATTAGAAATGTAGGGATTATGGCCATTTGTATCTATCTGCTTGTGTTCCGTTCGGTTCAGTTCAGTTGAGTTGCTCAGTCGTGTCCGACTCTTTGAGATCCCATGGACCGCAGCACGCCAGGCCTCCCTGTCCATCACCAACTCCCAGAGTCTACTCAGACTCATGTCCATTGAGTCGGTGATGCCATCCAACCATCTTATCCTCTATCGTCCCCTTCTCCTCCTGCCTTCAATCTTTCCCAGCATCAGGGTCTTTTCCGATGAGTCAGCTCTTCGCATCAGGTGGCCAAAGTATTGCAGTTTCAGCTTCAACTTTCAGCTTCATTCAAGTTTCAGTCCTTCCAATGAACATTTAGGACTGATCTCCTTTAGGATGGGCTGGTTGGATCTCCTTGCAGTCCAAGGGACTCTCAAGAGTCTTCACCAACACCAAGTCAGAAGCATCTGCTTGTGTACATAGCAGCAAAATATCTGGATTAAGAAAATGGAAAACCTTCCATTTGTTAACAAATGTGTATAACAAATAAATGCTCTATAACAGAAACTATCTAGCTGAATGGTTTCTTACTTTTTTCAGTTTTCATGGGGCTTTAAGGCTAAATGTATGCATGGCATGTAAATTCTCACCTAATGTAGGTAAAATCATACCAGTTTTTCATAGTTCAGAGTCCAGGCTCTTCTTTCTTTTCTTCTGAGGAAGTATTTATTAACACCTGCAGCTTTTCTGATGCACTTGGATCCACCTGCCAATATCCCATGTTGGGGAATGAGATGAGTGCATAGGATATCCCTTTGAGGGAGCGAAGCCAAACTTGAAAAGAGTTACCACCCTTGTAGAGCTGGATACTTCTTCAAAGATTTTGAAAACTTGGCTTATTCAGGCCATTTGACTGAAAGTTGTAGGTGTTTGATAAGGAAGGGTGCAGTTATACTTCATTCCTCAAAATTAAACAGCAGCATAATCTTATGCATTTTTTATGGTTAGACATTGCACCTAGACCAAGGGATGGGGAAATATAGTTAGAGGAGTCACTGGCCATTCCCTGGGGACCACTTCATTCCCTGGGGACCTCCCCAGCTCTGCTTTCTGCATTACTGAAGTTCATAAGGTGAGGTTGAGGAGGATTTGGCTTCTGGTATGAATTAATTTATCTGTATTTATTATATTGCTTATGATTTCTAAATGAAAACCAGACATAATCTCACTGGTGTTTCACCAAAGCATTGTCATACTTACTTATCAGTTTTTTTGTGTGTTTTTTTTTTCACTTCACTGATGTTATTATCCATAGGCAAAAATGTGGTATCTTGGTCTCTAAATTTTAAGCAATTCAGTAAGTATTTATTGACTGTATCACACACTATGATAATAAGTACTGCTGTTACCAAGATGAGATGGCTGGATGGCATCACGGACTCGATGGATGTGAGTCTGAGTGAACTCCGAGAGATGGTGATGAACAGGGAGGCCTGGCGTGCTGCGATTCATGGGGTCGCAAAGAGTCAGAGACGACTGAGCGACTGAACTGAACTACCAAGATGAAAGGAAGTCATTCCTGCTCTGAAAGAATTCACAGTCTAGTGGAGGAGACAGCAGACAAACAATTATTTTCAAGATGGTAACGTCCAATGATTTAGTGATGGGCTCTGGGTCAAGACTGCCTAGTTCTGAATCTTTTCTCTGCCAATCACTAGTTGTGAGCTCTTGGAAAGTTTTCCTAATTTCACTTTATGTCAGAGAAGTTAATCAACATATATTATAAATAAAATAGAGCGATAAAAATTGTCTCTTCTTATAAAGGTAATTGAGATAAAGTTAATTTAGTTAATATTGTGATAACGAAAGAGTTAATTCATGCATGAAGTGCTTAGACCAGTGGCTGGCACAGTATAGATGCTTAATAAAAATTAACTGCTATTCAGAATTATGTGGGCCATAAAATAAATGTTTATATTTGCATCAGAATCACTGGGGAGAGGGTGGGGAGCTTAGTAAATGCAGATTCCTGAGCCTCTGCCTCAGACATTCTGCTCCTCTGCCTCAGCCTCCTTCTCAGACATGAAGCTTGGGATTCTTCAATTTTAAAAAACACTGTGGGCAAGTCTGATGTAGAAAGTGTACAGCTGGAGGAGCTCTGGTATGTTGGATTCAGAAACATTGAAGAGGTGGGATAAGCCTTTGTTTAGGAGTGGAGTCAGGAGAAGCTTCACAATTGATTCACATGGTTTGAACTCTGGGTTTTGAAGCATGCATCGGAGCTCAACAGGCAGAGAAAACAATAGCATGTATAAAGACAGAGTTATGGATCATTTTGATATATTTGGAGCATTATTTTTTCCCATGTCATTGAAGGTGGTTTAAGGTTGGGCAGTTGAAGGAAAACTGTAGGTGATGAAATTAAAGAAAGAAGAGTGATTTCTGGACAGCTGCTGCTGCTAGGTCACTTCAGTCGTGTCCGACTCTGTGCGACCCCATAGATGGCAGCCCACCAAGCTCCCCCGTTCCTGGGATTCTCCAGGCAAGAACACTGGAGTGGGTTACCATTTCCTTCTCCAATGCATGAAAGTGAAAAGTGAAAGTGAGGTTGCTCAGTCGTGTCCGACTCTTAGCAACCCCATGGACTGCAGCCCACCAGGCTCCTCCGTCCGTGGGATTTTCCAGGCAAGAGTACTGGAGTGGGGTGCCATTGCCTTCTGGACAGCACCTGGCCATAATTATAGAATTCCAGTGAATAAGTGGGTCAGAATGTTTTCTGATATCATTTGGATGAAAATGAAGCATTGATTACAAGTTTAATTTTGCAGATAGTCCTGGTAGTGATAAACAGAAACAGTCATCACTGGGCTAGTTAATCATGATGTCAAATTCTGTTCCAATAACCAGGGCTCAGCTGATTAGGAAGAACTCTTCCCAAGAATTCAGCTTAGCCTCTGGTAGTTGGGGATGTTTAGACTTAGCAACGATTTAAAATGAGGATGTGAAGTCTCTCCCTCTTCCACTTGTGGATATTTCCCAAATAAGGCAGGCTTTCATCCACTTAAGGTTTTTAGATGTTTTAGATTTGGATATCTGAGGAATAATTAGGTAGTGCCACAAAACTCCTTGTACTCCATAAGATGAGAAAGGATCATGGAAAGCACCAATGCTCTTGTTTTCCCGTTTTTGTGAGCCCCAATACAATCATGAACATAGTGGAGGAGGCGGTGGTCCTACATTACAGATAAATGATTTTCAGGCAGAACAGATGATGTTCTACTTGCACTGTGTTAGATCAAGAGAATTTCATGAGTAAAATAAGGAGGAAGATGTTTCCATGTGAAATGTGGCTCCACATTGCTTTATGGTAGAATCAAATTTTATGGTCCATACTGATGAATTCCATGAATCCCTGATCCAATGTGGGCAAAGACAGGGACTCTTCAGAAAACCTTACTGGAGATGTAGTTTTTGGTGAGTGAGGAGAAGGAACTAATAATATAGCTGGAAACCAACTAGTGGGCATAGAAATATAGGAATCATTTTTCTTCTTTCTCAAATTCTCATTCTTCTAACTTTCTATAGATACTGTTTATTTATTATGGTATTAGAATAAACTTGATTTCTGCTGGTTAGCAGCTGCTCTAAAAACCTTACATAGTCAAACCAAATCCCCAATCAAATTTCACCACAATAGGGCGTCTTTCCCCACTGTGGGCTGCTCCATTTTTATTATCAATTTTTTAGCAATAACCTATACCTACTGATACAAAAATGTGTAGTTGACAAAGGAAAAGAAAGCCTCTGTGTGTGTGTGTGTATTCTTTGCGAGACACTGTGGAATATCTCTCAGCAACATTTTCCCTCTTTGGTACCGAAAGAGAAAAATAGTATCAAAAAATGTAAAAGGTTCTTGGGCATCTGGATCTATCTGAGAGAGCCTGTGTTTAGATTCATGGATGACAGATTGCATAGTGAGTGGGTCCTGATGGGTGGGCAAATTCTTCGAAACACAGTAGCCCTATTGTATATCTAAGAGCTACTAAATTCAAAACAATCTATGGCATGGATGCTTTTGTAAATAGACATTAGCCTTTAAGCAAAGAAGAAATTATGCCCACTGTTATTTTTGTCCTTAAGGGAAGAAAGTAAGAGAGATGAAACAAAGAAAAAAGAAAAGCACCAAGAGAACTTTTGCAACTCTAACTGCTTTTCCTCTTGACATTGTTTTGTAAAGTTGCAGTGGTCCTGTGCAAACGAATGTGGGTTTTTTATTCCTGAAAACAGAGACCCGCTGTCTGATGCAGCCCTCTCTTTCCTCTTTGATTGGCAGGGCTTTCTGTCTCACTCCCATTAGAGAAATACCGTTCAGATTTTGACACAAGATATTACCAATGGAATAAACAGTGCCATTTCCATGATAAAGTCGATGTTTAAGGGCTTATTTAAGCCCACTGGTGAGTAACATTCCACTTGAATTAGGAGGTATTCCTGCAGGAAACAATTTTTATCAACTCAATTTTGCTACTTTCCAAGCTTTTGCTACTGAGCATACAGAAGCACAGTGTCCTCAGAGATACTGTGGCAACATTCTTTTATTAGCAGAGCTCAACACACAGAGCAGTAACTTCTTTCAGGTGTTGGGGTGCAAAACCTGGAAGGGTTAAGACAAAGAGCTATGATGGGAACGGCAGGGGGCGCTCTAAGACAGGCTGTCGCCTGGCAAGCGGGCTGCACAATGTTAAGGCAGAGGCTGTCAGAAGAGTACCCTACTTCCAACCCTCCACGCCTTTCTTTTCTAAACGTGGGGAGGAAAAAGAATCATCAGTCAGAACACAAAGGGTTCCAGAGAACCAAGTAGATGCAGCTGAAGAACTTAAAACAATTTTTTCAGGGGACTCCAAAGAGAGGGATGTCACATGGCCCTTTGGATGTCAGTCATTTTGCAGCTGTCCTGGACTTGGGTCCTTATCTTTTCCAGCCACATCCCTCACCACCCCCACCGCCCCCACATCACCTCGTTTTGACCTCCTGTAATTTGGTCAGCTTGGGTAGTACCATCGGCTACCGTTAGGGGGGGCCCTGGCTCACATCCCTCTCTACAGGAACAACACTTCAGTGCAGTTCCTGGGCAGTGCTAACTTAAGCACTCCTTCCCCTCTCCTGCGGAAGTAAGTGAGCCAAGGGAGCTGAAATCCTGGGAGCAGCCGAAGTCAGGACACCTAGTTCTCAGCCCAGCCGTACCCTTCGGGGCCTCTCTTAACCTCCCTTGGACTCCTGCTCTTCATCTGTAAAATGGGGGAATTGGGTTAAACGGCGTCTGAGCACTAAGGTTATGTCTGTTCATAAAATAAGTGAGAGGTCAAGACAACAAACCAAAGAAGTCAATCCCAAAGCAAGATTTTTAGTGCAAATTTTTGAGGTAATTGAGACCAAAAAAGTGTTTCTTCTTTGCCTTCTGGAGTCTGAATGACCTGATAATAGGTCCTCCTGCTTTCTATCTACCTCTATGGTGGATCCATTAACAGATTTATTGACCTTTTCACTGTACCGTCAACACAGAGATGAGCAGATTAGGAGATTATATCTTAATTAGTAGATTTCTTTTGGCTAATGGCTTATTTATAAGTTAACAGCAATTTCTTCATTAAGCAAACTCAACAAAAATACTGCTTGTAAACTGACAGATTACACTGCCTTTGCTCTTTTGTTCACAAAATGAACTTTAAATATACTTTCTGGGGGGTGTTCTAATTTAATTGGCCCTAAGGAGAACCAGGTTGCCCACTGGGATTAAAAGAGGAACATCACTCTGTATCTCATTAGTTGGCCTCCACAATGGGCAGGACTGTATTTTGAGTGAAATAAGTGGACAGATGTAGTGACTGGGGGTGGGGCCTGATAAAGTAGAGATGTAGAATGTAGATATTAAATTAATCTTATAATTACACATGTGCTTATGTTATGGCCAAGCAAAGGGTACAAAGATGTTGAGAGGCAGCATCTGAGGAGTGATTTAGCAATGATTCTCTCAGTCAGTGACTGATGGAAACCTCTCACCTCTTGTAGGAGCTTTCTATGCAGTGGGCATCAGCTTTGTCAAATAAAAAAGAAAATGTGATGATACTTTAGGAGAAGACCAAGACATTATTTCAATAGGGATAAGATTGTTCTTTCACTCAGGAAGTGGAATGGACCACAGTCTTATTCCACAAAGTCAATGTGGCCCATTGTCCCTTAAATATTTGTGCCAACAATTAGATAAGTTCCTGGAGGTCACATGTTGAAATCTCTCTGTTCCTTTAGTGCCTGGTTTGTGTGGGGGCTTTTGCAATAAGAGATGCTCAAAGACAGTTGTTGATCCAACTGTTCACATTCATGTTTTCCTCTTTAAGGCATCATTACAGTTACAGAAACAAACAAACCAAAAAAAAAGAGATGTTCTTGCATGAAATCATTACTTGGCTCATACGAGGTGCTGATTTCATTTCCAGCTCTGATGACTGGATACTCACCATCAGCTTGATCCAAGCTGCTGGGCTGCACCAACTGGGATCAGAGATTGTGACTTGCTTAGATTATTAAGGATGAATCTGCTAAGCACCAAAACTCAGTGCAAGCTTTTGGCTACTCCTCAGCTCTGGCTTTCAGAGTTTCGAAAGTTATTGATTTCTATTAATATTAATGACACTTTCTATTCAGGTCGCTTCCGAACATGAGTTCTATGCTAGGGTAGGGCAGTATACAGTTTCATGGCATTGCTGAGTTAGGACCAGCAGCAGTATGGCCAAGTTTAGTTGGATCAGAACCACTCTGGATTTACGATCATGTGGTCAGTGCTGTATTTGGGAAGAATTGCTCTATGATGGTGGTGGTGAAGCTGATGGAATTGAAGTAGGTGACCCAGTATATGATGTGGTCAGAATCTCTGTTTCCACTTATTGTTTAATCACTCTGAATCTTTGCTTTTTTAAAATCCATAAAATGGGAGCTCTTATCTCGTTTGTGAATTAAGTGAGAATATATGTATGAAGACTCCTTGGAACATGAAAGGCATTCAATTGTAGGCTATTTTTGTTTTTTAAGATATACCCTAGAAAGCCCTGGAGAAGGAAATGGCAACCTACTCCAGTACTCTTACCTAAAAATATGATGGACAGAGGAGCCTGGTGGGCTACGGTTCAAAGGATCACAAAGAGTTGCACACAACAGAGCAACAAAGCACTAGAAAGCCCTCGTCTACCCGACTATGTGTCACAAAATGCTGTTAGAAAGTGTATTTAGTTTTCAATGACAATTGAAGCTGTCTGAAATTACTGGGACAGAAATATTACTCATTAAAGAAAAAAAAGATGAGATTCCTTTGGATCCTCAAACTTTTGATTTTTTTCCTCTTAATCCAGTTTCCTTATTATGTTTCTACCGACTTTCTTTGAGTCCTTATTTATACTTCTATAATAATAATAATTTAATGTGCCAATCTTCCTGTGACTAATTATTAACAGATAACAAATCTCTCTGTGAAGAAATAAAGTGTGGAATGAGAATTTCAAGTCTTCACCAACACACGCTTGCTAAGTCACTTCAGTTGTGTCCAATTCTTTGTGACCCCATGCACTGTAGCCCACCAGACTCCTCTGTCCATGGGATTCTCCAGGCAAGAATACTGGAGTGGGTAGCCTTTCCCTTCTTCAGGGGATCTTCCCGACTCAGGGGTCAAACCCAGGTCTTTTGCATTACAGGCAGATTCTTTACCCTCTGAGCCACTAGGGAATCCCTGGTCAACAAGTAGAAATATGTATTTTCAGGGTGCTAGAATCTTTTCTATTTTCTTGAGTTTAGAATCACTGGCAGTAGCTAATGCATGAAACATATCATTTATGCAATCATCAGAACTTTAAACAACTCATTACACTGGTTACTTATCTGCAGAGTCAATGAGGGAAGAAATATGTATAGTCACCAGTTGTTCTTTTCGCCAGTATTTTTAAGTGAGAGATTTCTGTAGGCAGAGAAGCTGGAGAGTCAAGCTGGAGAGTCAAGAAGTCTTGAAGCACCAACTGTGTGCAGTAAGCTCCTACTCGAGGGTTAGATATAACAGCAAAGAATCATAAATGCACTGATAACATGGAGGCCAGGTGGGCATGACCAAAAGGAAGGTTATTGAGGGGCCAACACTGACTGCCAGGGTCTTGAGAAAGTGCGGCACCTCCCCCTGGGATGGGGAGGCTACACAGTCCATTTCAATCACACTATCTCCTGTCCAGCTGAGAATTTCCTCTATGGCGATGTATTTGTCAGTGGACAATGAACTGGGTCTATCTTCTTAAGATGTGATCCAACCAGAATAATTTTTAAGCAGGAAATTCTCTCAAAACGCAAGTACAGTTATAAGTCAGGGAGATAATCTATGTGACCTCTGTTTAACCTTGGGACTATTTATGATTTTAAACTTTTTCATTGCCTGGGTGAACAGGGGAAAAGTCTTCTATTTCCATTCTTATATCCTCCATTATACTAATTGCAGGAGGAAGGCTTCTAAACTCCACCGTTAAAAGCAGTAAAGAAACCCTATCCCTGACATGAAACCCGACACCCAGCCTATGTAAAACTGAGTTACAGGCTCCCAGGATTTGGCCATGGCTGTTATTTGAAGTTGTCAGCTGTGCTATTGTGGGTTAACTGTTCAGAAAGCCTACTTTTTTTTTTTTTTTTTTCCCTAAGCGGTAAAGCTGTTTCTGTAGTCTTATTTTATTTGGTAACTATGCTGTGTTTAAATATAGTTTGTGGGTGAAATTCTTATAAGTTAGCATTTGTACTTTATATGGTTTCGTGCTAGGAAACCTCGGTTAAAGAAAAACACTCACAGGGAACTCTAGCAAATGTCCTTTCCTCAGGGTGTATACTGTAGGCGCTCCCTCTGTTATTTTCTGACACCAGAAAGAAGCAATGCAAACAGGGAGGAACACAGAACTCAGAACACCATGGGAACTGATTGGCTCCATGTCTTTGATAAAAGCGAGTATTAAAGTCATGTCGTCCTCATAAAGTGCTGTGAAAAACACGTGTTTATTTTGACCAGGAAGACACTGAGTTGAATAGATGAAAGGGAGTTATCACTCAAATAACCCTTGTATACACGAGAACCTCGCAGAGTTTACTCTGTAGTCATTTTCAAATGTTTTGTGCTGTGTGTACGTCAGTTAATAGATGCTAAACATTAAACTTAAACTTTGCATTTCAGTACATGATTGTGAGACATGCAGTCCAGACTGGAGATGTTACAATTGCCCTAGTCTATGAGAGCTATTGAATTGAAGAGAGCTCTCATGGAGAAGGCAATGGCACCCCACTCCAGTACTCTTGCCTGTAAAATCCCGCGGACGGAGGAGCCTGGTGGGCTGCAGTCCATGGGGTCGTGAAGAGTTGGACACAACTGAGTGACTTCACTTTCACTTTTTACTTTCATGCATTGGAGAAGGAAATGGCAACTCACTCCAGTGTTCTTGCTTGGCGAATCCCAGGGACGGGGGAGCCTGGTGGGTTACTGTCTATGGGGTCACACAGAGTCGGACACGACTGAAGCGACTTAGCAGCAGCAGCAGCAGCATGGTAGGAAACACGTATGCACTGGGTTTCAACCTATAGGCTACGTTCTTTGTGGTTGCATGACCTGGCTGAGTCATCAGCTTGTGTTCAGATCACCAAATGAGAAGACAAAGGCAATAACATTTGCAACTAGATGAGCTTTTCTATTGCCTTCAAATAGAGGTCAAAGTTGAGGACAAAGAAATATTAAGAATTTCACATTCTAAAAAGAAAAATCGACCTTTGGGACCATAAACTTCCTCTAGGGTTTCTAGGTGCTGCTAATTCCATCTTGAGGCTCTATCATCTTTTATTTCCAAGATCATCTTGGTAACATATGTCACTTCTGCTTCTGTTCTGCTGGTCAGAATTAGTCACACGGTTAGCCTAACATCAGAAGTCTGAGAATTGTAGAGGAGTACATAGGAATCTTTGAGAGTCAATAGTTTCTGCAATAGAGTCACTGCCAGATTTGGAGGTACATTGGCTTCCCTCACCTTTCAAAATCAGGTGAATGAAGGCTCTGAGGATTCACTGGTAGAGATCGAGGGTAAGTGAAAAAAGAGAAGACTGTCCATAACAGGTCCCTGGGTTGGGCAATACTTAGTGAAATAACCCTTGTGTATAACCATAGAAAAGAAAATGATTGAAGAGCAATGGCAGAGCCAGGAGTGGAGATGGAGTTGGAGCAGTCCACGGTCCTGGTGGATGGAATGTCAAAGATGCAGGGGAGCAAAGATTTGGGGTTTTCTTATGAGCCAAATGAACTCTGAAAAAGGTGCACAGAAGTCTACTACCAGTTCCTCATTCAAGAGCGTGGTCCTGGCATCAAGAGGCTGTGGGATGCTCTGCCAGGGCTAAGAGCTGTGAAGAACTGGAGGATGTAGAGCTAGAGCCAGAAGTCCCACTTCAGAGAGCTGTGCAGTGTGGATGGCCTTGCACATGCTCCAAAGAACTTTCTCTTCTCTTATGAAAGAGCAACGCTGAATGCTTAATCACTCAGAGGGTATCGGTGCTGATCTGCAACAAGCATATACGTAGCAGAACCCAGTGCAGAGAAAATCACAATGGAGACAAGACTGCAGTTAAGTAAGATCCGGATATTTCTTTCTTACCCATTTACCCTTCCAACCTGCCAAGTAGAGTAAAACCTTCAGGAGGGGGAAGGCGGAGAGAGGCTGAACCCAGAATACACATCCGTCTACTCTAAGGAGGAGGGATGGAGAAGAAATAAAAGAGAAGGTCATGCTTTCTTCACTCCAAAATAAAATGGAAGAGAAGTTCTGAGATTGAAATTCACTTGAATCCTGAAAAATGAAAGCAAAGGGAAATTATGGCATCTTCTGAAGACATTATCTGGGGACTAGAAGAACTTCAACAAAGCAGGGCTGAAAGCAGTAATAGTAGTAGAAAAACAATTATAAATTAAAACTCCCACTTGGAACGAGGCCGCTCAGTAAACTAGCTATCTGTGGACCTAGCATCTGACTTATTAATGTTGCTCCTGTTTCTGATGGTTGAGACCAAGGACTTGGGTCTGACTTAAAAATCTGAGAGACTGGTGTCTTGGAGTCAAAGTGAGATGGGGTTGGACCCATGACATTATGGGTTATGAGAGCTGGGAGAGGCTGAGTGCTCCCTAGCCCATTCCCCTCATCTTTCTCATGACCAAACTTGGGACCAGAGTTGGCACATAGTTGGCTTAAGATCAAATTGCTATTTAATAACAGGGATTGGTATATTGAAGATCTTGGTAGTATTATTAAAATCAACTCAATTCTGAAAAATAACTTTCATTCTTGCCTTAAATTTGAACCACTTTATAATTTCAATTCAAAATAATGAGACTTGAAGGTGAGATCACCCTTTTTTGAGTTGGTCCTCTGCAGTTTTGAGGCTACCTGTGAAGTAGTGACTTCAATATTTTTCAGATCATTAACAACCCAGACTGCATAATGCTCAGAACTCTCTGTGATCAGCTTTCTTATAATGATGACTAAAGAATAAAGAGCTTTATTGTATATTTCAGATATGGTTCAGGATTAACTTATCTTTGCCTCTTTTTCTCCCTTTCCTGAGGACTTATCACTTTGTCAAATCTCCGAAAGTCAATCCAGTTCTATGGAGCATCAGAGACTAATGTTAACTTTACTGAAGATGGCACAGGCCAAGAAAGACATGATGACACCATCCAGCAAAACTTATTAAAAATTTCAACCAAATAATTTGCCCAATCCAGTGCTTCTCCTGTCATCAACTGCTTCTTTTCACTCTAGATGCCCCCAACCTGCAGCCAGTCCAGCTGCACCAGATTCACCTTTTCTTGCCTCCCAGAGCTTCCACACCCCTCCCCATGCATAGGGTTGTGGAATGCAAAGCCACTGAATTTTCAGTATTTTCTCTCAGTTTCTCCCATTTTTACCTTCAAACCATCATCCTTTATTAGGAAGACTCATGTTAGGGGCAGTCTGCTTAGAAAGCAGAGTGTCTAAATAATAAATCTTTTTTTTTTTTTTTCCCTTGTGAAATAAAGTGTTTCTCTGTCATATTTGCTTCCCAGGTGCAGTGATAAAGAATCTGCCTGACAAGGCAGGAGACTCAAGAGATGCAGGTTTGATCCCTGATCCCTGGGTCTGGAAGATCCCCTGCAGAAGGAAATGGCAACCTACTTCAGTAGTCTTGCCTGGAAAATTCCATGGACAGAGCAGCCTGGTGGGCTACAGTCCATAGGGTCACAAAGAGTTGGACATATCTGAGTGACTGAGCACACTGTTATATTTGAATTTTTAGGCAATAGCGTCTCTTCATCCACTTCAATTCATCAGGAACAATTGTTACTCATAGATCCCTCTTATAGAATTTTGGCTTCTGCCCTCTTGAAGAGTCATTCCTTAGTACTGGATTGAGACTCTAAAGTTGGTATGGGTTACCCGTCTATATGGGTTTGTCTTCAGGCTGACCTGATGTTTCTGATTGTGTTTGTTCTTACTTCCCTCTAAAACCTCTGCTCTATTATCAGATTTGCTCATGGGCTTCTAAGCTGAGCTGATCTCAGACTCTAGCCCTAGCCCATCCACCGTCTTACCGAGTTCTCATTTCATGAACTATGTTTTTTTCCATCCTTTCCTATTCCCCCCAGCACTCAGCATTGGTCCTTCCCTATTTTCAGATAGTGACTTCTGTATCAGCTCTGACAGCTGACCTCACTTAGCTGTGTGGTTGGAGATATAATTCCCAGCTCAAATGGAGGGAAGTTGGTGAGTTTCAGGGCATCATTGTTGGTGTTAGATGATGTGAAGAGAACCTTTCATGAACCAACTAACATATCCCTCTGCTCTGTCAGATGAGATGTCTGATATGTCTTATAAGGACAATTTTTAGCAACAATTTGTATTGATATCTAAAGTACATTCAGGCAAATTCACCTTGACTTTTTTGTTTGTTCATAGTGTCTATATTCATTATTGTCAAAACTTGGAAGCAACCAAGAACCCTTTAGTAGGTAAATGGATGAATAAACTGTGGCACAGCAGACAGTGGAATATTATTCAGGGCTAAAAAACTATCAAGCCATGGTATTTGTCTTTCTTCATCATTTCACTTAGCATCATACCTTCCAGGTTCATCCATATTGTCATAAATGGAAGATTTCTTTATTCATTATGATTGAATAGTATTCCACCATGTGTGTGTATATATATATATATATCCTACCACTGTGTATGTAAATATATGCACACACAATGGTGGTATACATATATCACATTTTCTTTATCTATTCATTTGTTGATGGGCACTTAGACTGTTTCCATATCTTGGGTATTGTAAGTAATGTTGCAATGAATGTAGGGGTGAAGATATTTTAAAAATTAGTATTTTTGCATTTTTCAGGTAAATACACAGTAGAATAGCTAGATAATATGGTAGTTCATGGAGAAGGAAATGGCCACCCACTCCAGTATTCTTGCCTAGAGAATCCAGTGGGCAGAGGAGCCGGTGGGCTACAGTCCGTGGGGTCACAAACAGTCAGACGTGACGGAGTGACTAGTACTGACACTGTGGTAGTTCTGTTCTTAATGTTTTGAGGATTCTCCATGCTGTTTTCTGTAGTGGCTGTGCCGGTCTACACCACTAACAATGTATGAGGGTTCCATTTCTCCACATTCTGGAGAATTCCTTTGTTTCCAAGCTCTCTGTGCATTAAACAAATATCAACTCAGAAGTTCAAGCAACTGATAGGTGCTGTTCATGATTTATTCTACGTCTTCTTGAGTTCCTGGTTCTGTTTCTCCACAGAGCTTTCATATTTGAAGAAGCAGAAAGCTTTTAATTTTACATCACTTGAATTCCATTTTTANTATTGTAAGTAATGTTGTAATGAATATAGGGGTGAAGTTTTTTTTTTTTTTTTTTAATTTTATTTTTTATTCTTAAATTGAAGTATAATTGATTTACAATGTTGTATAAATATACATACATATAATTTCCTTTTCAGATTATCTTTCATTATATTTTATTTATTTATTTATTTTTTTTGTATTTATTTATTTTTTTACACGAACTAAAATTAGTATTTTTGCATTTTTCAGGTAAATACACAGTAGAATAGCTAGATAATATGGTAGTTCATGGAGAAGGAAATGGCCACCCACTCCAGTATTCTTGCCTAGAGAATCCAGTGGGCAGAGGAGCCGGTGGGCTACAGTCCGTGGGGTCACAAACAGCCAGACGTGACGGAGTGACTAGTACTGACACTGTGGTAGTTCTGGTCTTAATGTTTTGAGGATTCTCCATGCTGTTTTCTGTAGTGGCTGTGCCGGTCTACACCACTAACAATGTATGAGGGTTCCATTTCTCCACATTCTGGAGAATTCCTTTGTTTCCAAGCTCTCTGTGCATTAAACAAATATCAACTCAGAAGTTCAAGCAACTGATAGGTGCTGTTCATGATTTATTCTACGTCTTCTTGAGTTCCTGGTTCTGTTTCTCCACAGAGCTTTCATATTTGAAGAAGCAGAAAGCTTTTAATTTTACATCACTTGAATTCCATTTTTAAAATTTCTCCTCAACATCTCCTCTTTATTTTAAAATTTTTAGATTGCAGCTTGAATTCTAAGTCTTGTGTACAAATGTCACACAGCAGTCGAAGAGTAAGGAGTACAGTTCTAAACTCCTAGGCTTCTTGAGCTAAAGAAAATCTCTTCTTCATAGCCACCGTAAGAGTAGAAAGGGTTAATGAATTATCCAGTTCTCTGTTCTTTGTCCAGTATCCAGTGATAATCTAAACCTAGTGGAAACACACAGATCTGCACTCAGCTTTTCCATCATTTATGTTTCTGGTGCCTGAACAATGTCTTTAAAGGAGCATTCTTGCAAAAACAGAAACCTGCTGTTTGGGTGAACTTGAGAATCCTTTGGTTTTCTTTAACAAAATAAATATTTTGGTAGAAAAGCAAATTCCAGGTCTGAAGATGACCAAGGTAGGGCTGGATCCATGGAATATTAGCCAAGACATCCAGGATAATGGAAATAGATGGGCTCAGCAGGAGTGGGGGTAGGAGAGATGCGAGAGGGAAGCTCTGAATGAGATCATTGCTTAAAGAAAGTATGGTTTGGCCCAAAGAGCAGGAGCTGTGTTCCCTAGACAGATCTAAGAATTGAATAAGTGGGTAGCTGCGGTTCACTCTTCAGATAATAATCCTGGAGGGAGTCACAGTTCAAGTGTTACTTCCAGCAGGTACCAATTACACATGTTTAGAAAGCTAGGGGGCTGCCTGTATATATAGATATAGGTGGAAAGCATTATAATAAATATTACTGCCAAAAATGGGAGGAAGAGAGAACTACAATTTATGATATCCCTGCTGGACGCCAAGTATAGTGCAAGCGTTATTTGATTTGTTTCTCTCAACCAACCTATGTGTTATCTTATCATCTTATAGAGGAAGGACCTGGGGTTCAGTGAGGTTAAGTACATTACTAAAGGTGGCAGAATAAAGAAAGAAAGAAAGAAGCTAAAATTTGAATCCCAGTTTGTCTAACTCTAAAATTTGGATTTCCCTAGTGCAGGACTTGGCCTCCCAAAGCCCGTCCTGTGTAGGATCGTGCTCTCCTTGCTTTATTATGAGAGTTGCTGTCATTTACTGAGCGCTACACTATGCATTTGCACATGTCATTTATCATTCTCACAAAAATCACGAACATAAGTTTTATTATTCTTCCTCTGTAAAGAAGCTGAAGGGCGGACAACTTATGTTGTATTCAAAGGCGTGTAATGGGTGGAACTGATATCCTAGCTTGCTTCTCTCCGAAGTGCTTGTTGACTTTTGCTTTCTGTTTTGTAAACAATTATTTGAACGTCATTGTTCAGTTGCCAAGTCTTGTTGGACTCTTTGCTACCCCATGGACTGTAGCACACCAGGCCTCCCTGTTCCTCATCTCTTGGAGCTTGCCCAAGTTCATGCCCACTGAATCAGTGATGCCTTCCAACCATTTATCCGCTGTCACCCTCTTCTCCTTCTGCCTATTCTGAATACAATGAAGTTAACAAATTATTCTAGACACAATGAATTTTCTATGTTAAATGAACTTGTACTTTGAGGGGGGTTTTATCAGCAACTCCAGTACTTTGGCCACCTCATGCAAAGAGTTGACTCATTGGAAAAGACTGATGCTGGGAGGGATTAGGGGCAGGAGGAGAAGGGGACGACAGAGGATGAGATGGCTGGATGGCATCACCGACTCAATGGATGTGAGTCTGAGTGAACTCCGGGAGCTGGTGATAGACAGGGAGGCCTGACGTGCTGCGATTCATGGGGTTGCAAAGAGTCAGACATGACTGAGCAACTGAACTGAACTGATCAGCACTGAGTCACTGTATTTATGTGGTTGTCGGAAAGACAAGAATGGAGAGGATATATGTTTCAGCTGTCTGTCTACCTATGTATGTACCTATGTACTGTGTATGTATATTTATATGTATGTATATATCTATCTCTTTACCTAATCTGCCATCAAGTATCAAAATACAATTAATTACCAATAGTTCATCACTAAATTGAAAGTATAGTTGATTAAAAAAATTCTTAATAAGCTCAAAAACCAAATTATAATCTACCAATAAATAGACTTGGGAGTAAAATGAGGGATGGAGCCAAAGGCAGAATGGACACAAAACTTTTCTTCTTTTGCAGGTAATTTTAGTCTCTTCCTCCCATTTACTAATGAGTTATTGACAATCAGGGCTTCAGCTCTTTTAACGCCAGATCCTACAGTTTTGCAATAGAATTTAATTCAATATATCTGTTCTTTTAAGAAATGCTTGGGCCTTCTCAGGTGGACCAGTGGTAAAGAATCCACCTGCCAACGCAGAAAGTGCAGTTTGATCCCTAGATCAGGAAGATCCCTTGGAAGAGGGAAATGGTAACCCACTCCAATATTCTTGCCTGAAAAATTCCATGGAGAAGAGGAGCCTGGCAGACTATAGCCCATGAGGTCTCAAAGAGTCGGAAATGACTGAATGACTAAACACATGTGTACCTGGGCTTATGCTAGATGCTGTAGACATACAGCTTTGGAAGACTTAGTCTCTGACCTCGGAAAGCTCACAGTCTAGTGGGAGAAAAGGTGTATAAATTTAACTTATGAGGGAAGTCTTCCTTCAGAATACAAAACTTCAATATTCAAAGAGCCAAGTACACAGCCAATCAGAGATATTCTGAAACTTCTTCCTCTTATCTCTGGTGATCAGCTGAATTGAAGCTCAGCTCTAGAGTTTTATTGGTCACTATTTATTCTTTATTCTACTCTGAAACTTAGAATGCTTTCCTTGCAGTACAAAGTATTACTATAGTGTAACCAAAATACCAACGAGATGAAATTTCTCTTTATACATGTAGTCTTACAGTTAAGAAATGCAGTAGGAATTATAGAATTATGTAGTGATGTTATTTGGATTGTGTTTCAAATGACTATTGTAAAAACAAACAATAACAGCAATTAAATTAACAGCCCCAAATTGAAAGCAACTCAAATGGTGAATGGATCAACAAATAGTGGTATAATCTTATGATGGAATGATATTCAGCATTTAAAGGGAATGGACTATGGATTCACACACAAAAAAGTAGGAATTTAAAAATAATTATTTTATTTTTTTTTACACGAAAAAATAAAAAATAAAATGATTGGATGAATGACTAAAGTGATTGTTAAACTTAAAAAAAAATAAAAATAATTATGCTCAATGAAATCCTCCTCCTTCAAAAAAGTATATACTGTATTATTTTAATCATGTAAAGTTTTAGAAAATACCAACTAATCTATTGTAACAGAAAGCAGGTGAGTGGTTTTCTGGAGATAGGGAGTCGGTAGGGGAAAGGTCAGGGTCAAGGATAGACCACGAATGGGGCACAGGCACACATTTGGGGGTGATTGATATATTCATGGTCTTGATTGTGATGATGGCTTCATGGATTTGTCCCTGGTGGCTCAGACCATAAAGTGTCTGCCTGCATGTGGGAGACCCAGGTTTNAAGCAGGTGAGTGGTTTTCTGGAGATAGGGAGTCGGTAGGGGAAAGGTCAGGGTCAAGGATAGACCATGAATGGGGCACAGGCACACATTTGGGGGTGATTGATATATTCATGGTCTTGATTGTGATGATGGCTTCATGGATTTGTCCCTGGTGGCTCAGACCATAAAGTGTCTGCCTGCATGTGGGAGACCCAGGTTTGATTCCTGGGTCAGGAAGATCCCCTGGAGAAGGAAATGGCAGTCCACTCCAGCACTCTTGCCTGGAAAATCCCATGGATGGAGGAGCCTGATAGGCTACAGTCCATGGGGTCACAAAGAGTCGGACACGACTGAGTGACTTCACTTTCACCACATTTTATAGTATAAAATACCGATAGTTAGTTTTATGCCAATTACATCTCAAACTGTTTTTAAAAAAGATTAACAGTCTCTAGGTCCATCTTCATCTCTAGAGACCGTCATGCAGAATGAAGTAAGTCAGAAAGAGAAAAAAATATAGTATGCTAACTCACATATATGGAATCTAGAAAAATGGTACAGATGAACCTATTTTCAGGGGAGAAATAGAGACACAGATAAAGAACAGACACGTGGACCCTAAGGGGAAGGGAGGGTGGGATGAACTGGAAGATTAGGATTGACATATATACACTACTATGTGTAAAATAGATAGCTAGTGGGAACCTGCTATACAGCACAGGGAGTTCAGCTCAGTGCTCTGTGGTGACCTACAGGGGTGGGATGGGAGACGGGAAGGGACGCTTACCAGGCTACTTATTTACTAGCTGATTGACTTCATTGTATAGCAGAAACAAGCACAATATTGTAAAGCAACACCAGTTCAGTCGCTCAGTCGTGTCCGACTCTTTGCGACCCCAGGAAT
>SJYX01000710.1:141370-182796 GCA_006410675.1 Oreotragus oreotragus | reverse complement strand
GGAGAAGACTCTTGAGAGTCCCTTGGACTGCAAGGAGATCCAACCAGTCCATTCTGAAGGAGATCAGCCTTGATTTCTTTGGAAGGAATGATGCTAAAGCTGAAACTCCAGTACTTTGGCCACCTCATGTGAAGAGCTGACTCATTGGAAAGACTCTGATTCTGGGAGGGATTGGGGGCAGGAGGAGAAGGGGACGACAGAGGATGAGCTGGTTGGATGGCATCACTGACTCGATGGATGTGAGTCTGAGTGAACTCCAGTAGTTGGTGATGGACAGGGAGGCCCGGCGTGCTGCGATTCATGGGGTGGCAAAGAGTCAGACACAACTGAGCGACTGAAATGAACTGAACTGAACTAGTATATGAGTTCTATTGTTCCACATCATCATCACCAACACTTGGTGTTGTCAGATTCTTGATCTTTTTGTCAATCTGATTTTTAGTGAGCATTCACTTTTTTGTGCTTTTTTCTTCCTTCTCATTGTGCTTTTAAATTTGCAAAACTTTGATTTCTTTTTTTTTTTTTGCTTTCCAAAATTGTTTATTTTTACAACACTAGATGAAAATGTGACTCTTGCAAATACCAATTGTGGGATTTCTAGCTATCAATGAGTCTCAACGTATGCATATACTGTGAAAGGATGTTTACACCCAAATTTTTATAATTGCACAAATTCAGTGTGCAGGTAAAACTAGTTGTAGAATGTCGTTATCACCACCTGGTGGCGCTCTTTGGGATGAAAAACAGGAACATCAGATATTCCTGCACAGAGCTGAGAGGCTGGTTGTTTTCCCAGGTGATTTCAATGTGTATGCAAAGGTGAGAACCAGTGTCCTTGAATATTTCTTTTTTTTTTCCTTTTTTTTTGAGTTTATTTATTTATTTATTTTTAAAATTTTACTTTACAGTACTCTATTGGTTTGGCATACATTGACTAGGAACTCTTTCTTTTATTTACTGCTCTGAATCCAGATTCCTTAAAATTTTACATTTCATACTCTAAACTTTTGTATTTTGGTGTTGTTCATACTAGGCATTTCGTGACATAACTGATTAGTACAAAGCAAGCAAAAGAAGCTCATTCATTGAACATCAGTTTAGAACTGGGCACTTCATGTACTTTGTCCTATTTAATCCTCATAATAACTTGCTGTGGTGGTTTAGTCACTAGGTTGTGTCCGACTCTTACAACCCCATGGACTGTAGCCCTCCAGGCTTTTCTGTCCATGGGATTTTCCAGGCAAGAATATTGGGGTGGGTTGCCATTTCCATAACTTGATAGTTGATCTTGTTTTTCTAAGTGTGAGAACTAGTACTCAAATCACGCCTGTGTGTATCTGTAATCTAAAAACTCTTTCCAGTAATCATGTTCCCTCTCAAGAAATTACCTTCACGGGATCAAAATATTGATCAATATCTTGTAGCAAAGTCATTGTATTACAAATCACACCAAAAGAATTTCAAAAGTGGCTAGTTAATATGAGTAATTAAATAATTGCAGCCCTAGGTCAGTGTTTCTCTTAATATTCCAAAATCCAATCCATTATTATATAAACAAATGAAAGGTTCTTTGATATTTGGTGAGATTTCTCTCATGAGAGTAATTCATGTGACAGTTCAGTCACATGTTTCATTTTCTACCCATGAGAGTCACTTGTGAAATGATTAACATAATCCAGTAGAGTTACAGAATATTAAATGATAGTCTGAAATAAAGTAAGAAAAGACAAAAGTGAAACAAACTATTCTCTAAGAGATACATTTTTATATAAGTAATCAATTTATTAAGACATTCAACAAATTCAAGCAATAGACACTTAAAAAANTTTCTACCCATGAGAGTCACTTGTGAAATGATTAACATAATCCAGTAGAGTTACAGAATATTAAATGACAGTCTGAAATAAAGTAACAAAAGACAAAAGTGAAACAAACTATTCTCTAAGAGATACATTTTTATATAAGTAATCAATTTATTAAGACATTCAACAAATTCAAGCAATAGACACTTAAAAAATTAATTCAACGGCAATTAAAGGATAAACACAAGCAAGGCTCCTAAGAATTTATATGTTATTAATGGTGCCTTTTTCTTTTTAACTATAAAAGTCTAATAAAAGCCTATAAATCATGCATATACAGAAAAAATTTTCAAAGAATCAAATTAACCAGAAGCAATGACTCATTCATGATATTGCCTACAAAAGGGGATGGACAAATCCAGTTTTCAACATCCCTCACTGACACTAAGAGTAATTCTTGGGATGGGAGTTGCATTTTGTGGGCAATTCTCTTCTCTAGTATTTTTTTTTAAATGACCTTTCAGTGGGATCTGATGCAAAATTCTTTCCAGTGATGTAGACACACTCGTGATTTGTACCTTTGTCACCAACAAATTCCAAAGGCTTGGACTTGGCAGCAATGACTATTAATCTCACATTCATCCCACTCCATGGAAACAAACAGTGAAAACAATTATATTATCAGTTCTATACACTGCATATATTTTGTGAAGTTTTTTATTTTTACTTCACTCCATGACACAAAGCGTTGCTTGCAAAAATGCTAGCACAGTGTGCACTTTCTACTTGTCAATATACCTCCATCCTCTTCTGTACCATCAATGGGCTACAAAGATTTAGAGGTTCAGTGATTATAGGATTTGAATGATTTTAACCCCTTTAAATTTGGAAATTCTTTAAATCCCATTATCTCTGCAGCCACTGAGAATTTTTAAATCAGCTTGGCCTTTTCTAGCTCCAGGTCTAAGGATTACAGAGTTTTAAAGAGTATAAATGCCTCTTTGCAGTTCTACAAAGAGCTGTCCCCAACCAGCTGACCTCCAGGAAATAAAGCCAGCCGTTTCTCCAGCTGGCGACTGCTGATCAGAGTTTCTAAATGGAAAGATATGTATGTTATGCCACAAACCACCAGGAAAACAAGTAATTGCTTCCTCATCTCCACATGAAGCCAGTGGATCAGAAGATCTGATGGAGGAGGGGGCAACAGACTTTAGACATGTGTCAGAAAGTGTCTAAGAATTAGAAACCAGGAAATGTCAGGGACCCAAAGAAGCTCACTGGGCCATAGAGGAAGTTCAGTGATGCGAAGCCACCTTGCACCCAAAGAAAAGTGGTTGCCATGGACATCTTCAAACCCTATGTGACCCTCTGAGGTCTTACCTCTTGCGTCCTCACATTTATATATCCATAGTGAGTTCGAAGGGGCCGCCTGTATGTATAGGAGAATGGTATCCATTTCGCACCAGGTTGTCCAAAGCAGTTTAGTAGCAATGGGAAATTCACTTCATTTACAAGGCGCACCACCAGCAGGAAGAGAAATGCTGCTATGAAGCTCACTGCAATCACAGACTTTCTCTACAAAACATTAAAAAAGAAGAAGAAGAAGAATGAATGACTTTCAATCAAAAACAGTCTCAGAAAAAGGATATTTCAGCTGGAGACAGAAAACAGTTGATGCCCAGATTGCCCTAATGTGCTGAGCCTCTGAAAACAAACCGAGTATGGATTATATTTCCATCCCATTCCTATCTCTCCTTACCTTCCTATCATCCTCGGTGATTCTGCAGCTTTCAAAACCCAAGTCAGACTTTCCCATCTATAGGAAGCCTTTCCTACCTGTTCATTTTCCTCCCCAGTATCGCCCCCTCACTCCTAACCTACCTACCTTAATAGAGGTAAGAAGTCCCACCCCTCCAGTACTTTGAAGACTCTTCTCCTGTTGTACATTTTTCATGATATAATTCCTTACATGACTTTTCTTTTATGTAATTTTGAGTTTCTGGGGAACTGAGCTGCACTATGCCATATTGCTCTGTAACATAGGTCCTTAACACAGTACATACTGTAGGCACTCACAAACATTTGTGTGAATGAATAAATCAATTTTGCACATTCTGGTAGATCCAGTCTCATTATAAATCATTATTCTGTATCTTTAGCACACTTTACAGGCAAGAAACTTTGTGCTATAGGATATGCAAAAGTAAGATTCAAAAAAGCTAACACTAACAGTAGGGAAAAAAAACACATCAAGCAGCATAAGAACATCCCCTAAATGTGTTTGTCATCAAAGCAGAGTAGGAGCAACTGCATCAGGCTGCCATGGGGAAAGGAGAGCTGTATTTGTGCTCGAACTTGATAAAATGCATGCATTTTTCACTAGACATGTGTGAGCAGAGCTTTCTAGGAAGAGGGAACAGAGTAAGGAGGCAAGAAAACATGAGGTTATTCATAGCCACATAGCATTTTGTTTTACTGTGACACAGAGAAGACGAAAAAGCTGAAAATAAAGATGATAACTTTATAGACTGTCTCAGATACCAAGTTAAGTCTCTACTGAGTTTGTTAGATGACGGGAAACTTGAGGAGATTTCTTAATTATTTAATTCTTGAAATGTGACTGTTATGTCATAATCAAATGCCAGTGTTTGAGGCACTTTGGAGCAGAGTGAAACCAAACACAGGCAGCAACTAGTTAGGAGACTATTTCAATTGGCTAGGACAGAAGTAATGAGGACTGGAAGTGAGAAGAGTGGCGGGGAGCGGGGGCGGAGTAAAACGGTGAGAAAAGACATGAGAAAAACTCAATTTAGGTGGAAGACAGAAACCTTGGCTTCTGACTGAATAGAAGTGGCAGACAGAAAATTCAGAGATGCCGCAGATGTTGAGTTCAGGTAGCTGCATTAACACTAATCATATCAGGAGAAATCAGGGTGGTCAGGGCAGGAAATGATTTAAGAGAGTAAGTGGACAAAGATCTTAACTTTCTAAGTCCTAGTTCTCAAGGGCAAACGGGTCAGATAGAAAGTCAAGTCTAGAGTAAGAAGAAAGAAGGGAGCTGAGGACAGATGTTAGGAACAACACTGCCTTCTCTCCAGGGTGCAGACACCTGAAGGAAAGGCTTTGCCCTTGACTCTTCTTCACACCTAAGGGAAACCAAACCACTTTCTGGGAAAGACTGAATGCTTGCTGCTGGTGCTGTTGTGTTTTTAGTTTGCCACTTTCTGGTAGAGTCAGCTTCCTTTTACTTCTCACAGAACATCCCAAAGGAGAAAGGAAGCCCAAAGCTGGCCCCTGAATCCTCCCTGGGCCCATGGTCACAGTCTCTGAAAGGGCAACAGAATAAAGCCTCAAAGTCAGACACCCAAAGGAAGTCTTCTCCCTTGCCCAGCTCCCGGAATTTGTAAAAGCCCCATCCATCCCCCTGTCTAGCCAGCCTAATTTTCCAATCTCCTGAAAGTCCCTTGAGTTCTGCTTCCTTGGAACCCCTTAGCTCACCACTGACTACCACAGCCTTACCTCATTTAACCTTCTAATCATGAAAAACTGTTTTAATTTGTTCCTCTGTGGGAACATTATGTCCACAACATTGCAATGTGTCAAGGTAACAGCTTAAATGAGGTGATGGATCTTACAAGTTTAAAGGGACATAGACCAGAACAGATGGCTAAATAAAAGCAAAGGGGCCAGTCACCCATTAAGTAAACAGGTAAGAACTTTTTTATCGCCATCCAGTAGTTTGTTGCAAACCAGTAGCTTATTTTGAAGGAAACCAGGTGGGATTTGTGCCCAGCGTGGCTCTCTGCTTCTCTTAGCTGCCGCGTTGCCCGGCATGGCTGGGGTTGGGGGACAAAAGCGTGGAGGGCCTGTTTGAATTCACTTATGTCACAAAACAATACATACATAATGCACCCACGGGAGGGAAATAAATCAGCCATTTTGAGAGAAACTGCAAAATGGAATGAAATCATAGTTGTAAAAGCCTGCTGCCTAGCAATCCATGTCTGCCTCCCACGTTCTACCAAAGGGAACCCAGTAATGAGCAGAGAGAGGATGAGGAGGGCAAATGAGGAGTGCAAGCCAGACGCTCACTCCTCTGCGCTGGACTCACACCACAGTCGACAGTGGGCAGACAGCCTTCTCTCGTGGCTCCGGCTTCCAGCCTCGATTCTGTTGCATTGTCTGACCCTCATTCTTTGCCTTCCTTCACATTTCCGTATTCTTGTTTAACATAAACTCATTCCCAGAGTCCTAATATGAAACACCCTGATGTTTCACTAGAAAAGGTCTACAAGCATATTCTGGACTCTAGGACAGCAGGACTTAATGTGGAGTGCATTCTTCTCGTAGTCCCTTCTGCCAGATCATGACCTTGAGTTTCAACAGCTAAAACAAAACCACAATGAGGCTACTCGAAGTTTCCACACACCAGAATGTAGTGAGAATATGTATGTGTGTCTATATAGGGACATAGGAGCTGGGGAAGTTACAAAATACCAACATGATATGTTGTCATTTAGTTGCTAAGTCATGTCCAGCTCTTTGCAACCCCATGGACTGTAGCCTCCTCTCTCCTCTGTCCATGGGATTTCCCAGGCAAAATACTGGAGAGGGTTGCCATTTCCTTCTCCAGGGGATCTCCCTGGACTAGGGATTGACAGGCACTGGCAGGAGGATTCTTTACTGCTGAGCCACCAGAGATGTGCATCCACAATATAGGTGAATATATTTACTCCAAGTCACAACTGCACATTGAGTCCACACTCTGTATAGACTTGTCGAGGTGCTGAAAAACAGAAATAAAACTACAGAAGATAGACTGTGCTTGCAAAGTCACAACTTAGTGCACCTGGCAAGTGAACAGAAAATTAGAATACCACATATCAAATCGGGTGACAGAGGTATGCACAGGGCAGCGTGGTACCCCAGAGGAAAAGGGGGAGAGCCATGCATGAAACAATCTAAAGAATGCTTGTCTGAAGAGGTGATGTTGAAATGGAGTCCTGAAGAACGAGGAGGAGATAGACAAGTGGAGATGAGAAGGGCATTCTAGGCAGAGGGAACAGTTTAGACAAAGGCACAGAAGTTTTTTAAAGGCCTGAATTTGGTCAGAAACATGCAAGTCATTTGATAAGATGAATACATTTGATATTTAGTGGGAGATATGTTGGGAAGTGGACAAGGTTCAAATCATAACAAAAAATAATAAACCAAATGCATTAAGTCAGATGCATTTATTTGTCCCACTTTCCATACATTAGGATAATGAAAAGATAAATGCATAAAGTGCTGTTTTATAACTCTAAAGTATTCTTCACTTTCCAATTTAGTGAAAATGTGTCCATCACTTTATATTACAAATTGCCAGTTAACATATCACAACTTGTTTCCAGTTGTTTGACTTTAGTTTATCCTATCAGTTGCTTCTTCTTTTAACTGTTTTAAGTCCATCAACAGTCAGCAAATGACTCTACTTGTTTACACATGTGTTCTACATCTAACAATTTGTTTATGGAATTGATCACTGCTGTTTCTACTGAAGTAATCAGAGCATTCCCCAGATTCAACAGCCAACAATTAGGTAAGAGAAGGCAATAGTAAGTACTTGTCAAGTTAATAATGCATAAGATTCAGTGCAACAAACTTTTCACACTGTAGAAAACAGATATAAATTTAATAAGTCATTCCCCTAAGCTCACACGGTGAACACTAAATGATATAATAGGTGGAAAAAGCAAAGCACAGGTCAGGGAACCTAGTGAACACAAAAATGGAAGATGTCACTATTACAATATGACCACTAACTGTGAAATCCTTGGAGGACATGAGCCAGTGATGAGCACAGACTAGCCCATGGGAACACATGATAAGAACTGAGAGATACCTTTTTCTTAAATATCCCAAGCAGCTGCAGAGACATGAACATTCAGCACAACTCATCCACGCGAGTTCTGAGAGAATGTCACCATGCCCAAATAGATCTGATGAATGGCTTTACGGAAAGCTTTCTCCTTCTTTTGGGCAAGTCTGAAGGGGCCTTTAACAGCTGAGACATTTAGAATTTAATCCCCTCTGTGCTGCAAAAATATGCATCAAAAACATGGCATTCCAGTTGCTTGCTCTTTAGGGTAGGAATATCATTTATCAGACTTTATAGCAGAAATACCTATTTCAAAATAAAACCCAAAGAGAATTCATGATTTAGGAAGAAAACAGTTGCAGAGATGTGGACCTAGCAATTTTGCAACCCATATTAACATTTTTATGTTTTTATTCTTTTTATCACAGAATCTGTTCTTTAACTTTTAGGTTAGTTGGTTGCTAGATTTTTTTTTTGTTGTTGTTGTTTATTTTCTGTAAATGATAGACAACAGTATAAAGGTATATTTTTCTATTTAAATTGTATTATTTAATGACTGAATTAGCTGCTTATGCAGTAAAATGGAGCACTTTTGTCCATATGCTATCACTTACTCAATAATAAATATGAAACACAGTGTCAATTGTATGATTTATACCATTACTCAGTAACCTCACACAGTGATGGGAACCTCAGTTCAGTTCAGTTCAGTTCAGTTCATTTCAGTCACTCAGTCGTGTCTGACTCTTTGCGACCCCATGAATTGCAGCAAGCCAGGCCTCCCTGTCCATCACCAACTCCCAGAGTTCACTCAAACTCATGTCCATCGAGTCAGTGATGCCATCCAGCCATCTCATCCTCTGTTGTCTCCTTTTCCTCCTGCCCCCAATCCCTCCCAGCATCAAGGTCTTTTCCAATGAGCCTACTCTTCGCATGAGGTGGCCAAAGTATTGGAGTTTCAGCTTTAGCATCAGTCCTTCCAGTGAACACACAGGACTGATCTCCTTTAGGATGGACTGGTTGGATCTCCTTGCAGTCCAAGAGACTCTCAAGCGTCTTCTCTAACACCACAGTTCAAAAGCATCAATTCTTCGGCACTCAGCTTTCTACTCATTGCTTATTTGTGACTTATCAAATACAATTTCTTTTCCTGTATACAAAGCTTTATCTTCAATGTAATTCTACATTGTGCCATTGGCCACACTCCAAATCTGGTCTCCCTGAATGCAACAAAGCTTCACCCCTTTCGTATAAGGATGAATTAGCAAAGCTCAGGGTATATAAATAAAACCTTCATTTGTTTCATTTTATTTATTGAATCAACAAACTGGATCCTGACTGTTAAACTATGGTCAACTCTGGGGAAAATCTCACTCATGTGTTGGGGGGGGATAAGAAAAAGAGGGTAAAAAAAAAAAAGTGGACAATCCTAGACTGGTGGAGTCCACACAAGAGCTTATCAAGGGCAGCCTTAGGCAGCTAGCTGGTAATAGAATCATTGAGACCATCAAGAAGAGAAGTGAATGTCAAACAAGGTCAACAAGGGAGAGTAAGCAGCACTTCAGAATCCAGGAGGCTAATGAAGAAAATGTAAGAGGAAAAAGCAATACATTTTGGGAGCAAGCTTTGAAGAGGGCAGAAGAGTGAAGTTAAAAAAGTAGGAAGGGATTTGGTTACAGGAAGTTATACACCATGCCAAAGAGTCTGCACTTTCACTATAGACTCCGAAGAAGGGGTCTAAGTGTGGGGTAGAGAGGTCAGACTTGATCATGGACAGCTCACTCTGGAGGTAGTGTAGTAAGTGAATGGAGAGGCTGGAAAGATCCTTCAAGAAAGACAATGAAAAAAGGCAACAATGGACTACTTCTTCAGATATCACTAATGGACACTAAAATTTCTCAATATGAAAACTGCAATTATTAATTTCAATGACTGGCTTTTCTTTTCCTAGAAAAGCCAATGGGAATAAAGTCCAGATATAGCAGACATGGGTGAATAACCATTATAAACTTAACAGAAGATAGCATTTAATGAGTGATATTAGTTGGAGAAATATTTCTGTAATCCCTACCTTCTAGATCTAGAAATAGAGATATAGAGAGGTTGAGTAATATGTCTAAGGTCACAGAGCAAGAAAATAGTAAAGACAGCTATGGAACTCAGATATTCTGACTCTAGAGTCTGTCTTTTAGTGTATGAATTAACTGAATTGTTAATTGTTACTCATACCAAGAGGAACACTCTTATAGGATTGGTTCAGAAATTTTAAAAACTGGTACTAGCCATAGGCAGATTTTGTAATACATCTTGTCAATAAGCAAAATACCTAATTCATATGGAAAATTAAAAGACTGTTCTGAAATGTAGTAATTATATTTATTTCAAAATCAGTAATTTGTGGACAGATTTAATTCCAGCTCTATTCCCAGTATTAAGAATACAACTACAGGGTACCATTCATTAGCTCTAAGGGAAAATAAAGCAATTACCCTTCCACTTGTGATAGAGAATATTAGGTACCCTTAGTCAATCAATAGTCTGGAGTCTTAATTCAGAAAGTCTACAGGAATCAACATGACTGAATGGGTATGTCTTCCCTTCTCAGCTCCACAATTCCATAATCTTTTTATTCAATGAAGATGCAGCCAAACAGCAAAATATTGATGGTTTCTTTAAATAACTGTACACATAAATACATAAATAAATAAAGTCAAAACATTAAAGTGAATTTTTTTAAGTTGTAGAACATCTTCAATATGGTGATCTATTGTAAGAATGTGGAGCCACATCAACATGTCACTTTCAGACATGGGTATAGTCCAATAAGAAATACAAATCCAATCAACAAAAACCAAAGCAGTAGAGGTATCATGGGCATCCCCATTGTCATAATCTATTCTATACAAAATGCTAGGAAAATTACAGGTGGCCAAAATTGTATTTCTGCTTTATTGACTATGCCAAAGCCTTTGACTGTGTGGATCACAATAAACTATGAAAAATTCTCGAAGAGATGGGAATACCAGACTGCCTGACCTGCCTCTTGAAAAACCTGTATGCAAGTCAGGAAGCAATAGTTAGAACTGGACATGGAACAGCAGACTGGTTCCAAATAGGAAAAGGAGTACATCAAGGCTGTATATTGTCACCCTGCTTATTTTACTTATATGCAGAGTACATCATGAGAAACGCTGGACTGAAAGAAACACAAGCTGGAATCAAGATTGCTGGGAGAAATATCAATCACCTCAGATATGCAGATGACACCACCCTTATGGCAGAAAGTGAGGGAGAACTAAAGAGCCTCTTGATGAACATGAAAGAGGAGAGTGAAAATGTTGGCTTAAAGCTCAACATTCAGAAAACTAAGATCATGGCATCCGGTCCCATCACTTCATGGCAAATAGATGGGGAAACAGTAGAAACAATGGCTGACTTTATTTTTCTGGGCTCCAAAATCACTGCAGATGGTGACTGTAGCCAGTAAATTAAAAGACGCTTACTCCTTGGAAGGAAAGTTATGACCAACCTAGACAGCATATTAAAAAGCAGAGACATTACTTTGNGGGAAACAGTAGAAACAATGGCTGACTTTATTTTTCTGGGCTCCAAAATCACTGCAGATGGTGACTGTAGCCATGAAATTAAAAGACGCTTACTCCTTGGAAGGAAAGTTATGACCAACCTAGACAGCATATTAAAAAGCAGAGACATTACTTTGTCAACAAAGGTCCGACTAGTCAAGGCTATGGTTTTTCCAGTGGTCATGTATGGATGTGAGAGTTGGATTGTGAAGAAAGCTGAGCGCCGAAGAATTGATGCTTTTGAACTGTGGTGTTGGAAAAGACGCTTGAGAGTCCCTTGGACTGCAAGGAGATACAACCAGTCCATCCTAAAGGAGATCAGTCCTGGTGTTCATTGGAAGGGCTGATGTTGAAGCTGAACCTTTAATATTTTGGCCACCTGATATGAAAAGCTGACTCATTTGAAAAGACCCTGATGTTGGGAAAGACTGAGGGCAGGAGGAGAAGGGGATGACAGAGGATGAGATGGTTGGATGGCATCACTGACTCAATGGACATGAGTCTGGGTAGACTCTGGGAGTTGGTGATGGACAGGGAGGCCTGGTGTGCTGTGGTTCATGGGGTTGCAAAGAGTCAGACACAACTGAGCGACTGAACTGAACTGACTAAAAATCTCTTTAGGGATTTTTTTTTCTCCAAAGGAAACTTCCTGTAGCTACAAACACTATGTGCTGTGCTTAGTCACTTAGCTGTGTCTGACTCTTTGTGAGCCCATTGACTGTAGCCAGCCAGGCTCCTCTGTCCATGGGGATTCTCCAGGTAAAAATACTTAAGTGGGCTGCCATTCCCTTCTCCAGGGTATCTTCCCAACCCAGGGATCAAACCCAGGTCTCCTCCGTAGCAGGCAGATCTTTACTCTCTGAGCCACCAGGGAATCCCAAGAATACTGGAATGGGTAGCCTATTCCTTCTCCAGTGTATCTTCTCAACCCAGGAATCGAACTGGGATCTTCTGCATTGCAGGTGGATTATTTATCAGCTGAGCTACAGAGGAAACCTATAGAGAAGTTTGAGTTAACATGAACATCATGAGTATCAGATGGCGTGTTAAGAGGTCACACTGAACTTTCTAATACTTATTTTAAAACCTAATGAAAAATGTCAATGGGTTTTCAATATGCCTGCACATTTTTCTTATTTCATTTGAGGAGGATATTTAGGTTTTCTGGCCTAATTTGATTTTCAAACTGCTACAATATCAAATGAAAATAATCATGGCTACATTCACTGAGTTTATTTTGTGAAAGTATATAAAACCAGTTTTATATCATTTTGCTTCTTCATCTTAAACATATTGCTTCAGCATATATCCTTTCATATAGAGAAAGAAATCAAAGTTCTTCAGAAACACAAGATAGAACTGAAGATGGATATTGAATATGTAAAATGAAAGACCCAGCAAGCAAAATCTCTGTGTGGCTGTACAGATAGACATAGAGAGATTTAATCCTAAAGGCCAGTTCTCATGGTGAGAGCATCAGAGATTGGGGCAAATGAACCTAAAGTTAGGCTTTTTTCCTTAAATCTTTGTACTTATAGGAAGAAATATGTTCCAGTCCACCTGCTGTTCTCTCCCTATCCCCAGGCATTCTGTTGAGGGAAGAGAGGTGCTAACTAACCAGGCGTGGTGGAGACAATCAGGTCAGCAGGCCAAAGTTTTTGTTTCATTCTCAGCCAACACATAGCCTTCATTGGCCTTACTACGTTTCTACAAACATCAGCTTGGCATTGTTCACTCTTAAACCAGTGAGTTTGTCTTTTAGAATCCAATTCTTACTTTCTGTTTATGACACAGAAGTGGAGCATAAGGATAAATTTTGGTGGTCCTGATGTCATTAGGCCAGGGGTCCTGCCCAGAAGTATCATGATAATGATTAGAATGACAAAGATGAATCTATACAGCATTACAGTATACAGCACTTGCCTTTAAGCACTTTCAGACTTACCACCTCACGATTTTCCACATAGCCAGTGAAATAAGACAGGACGGTCAGATGCTTGAAAGTTTCACCTCCCATCTGTCCTTTCTTTCCCTTCATGTTTCCAGCTGGACTTTTCACTATGCCCCAACACCCTTGGCTCCCAGTACCTGTGACTTTGTCTGGGCTGCTCCCCACTATCGCTCTGCTGTGTTCTACCACCCCCATCTCTATAAGTTCAAGTATAACTCAGCCTAAATCATGTAATCGTCCCAAAGCTCTCTATTTCTCCCTGACTCCCAGTTCATAAATAACGGTGGGGTGGGTAATGAAAGAAGATAGAAGAAAGAGATTAGCAGAAATGCAGAGTGAGGAAGGGAGGGGGAATGATTCTCCTATAATTCTGTTTATAAAAATTCCTCGAGGATGTGAACAAAGTCTGAGAAACATCTCTCATACAGGCAGCATGAAACACAGTGTCTTGAATTTAAAAGAATGAATATCAAATATGTGTTGAAGAATAAAAGAGAGAAAGAAAGGATGGATGGATTCAAAGCTATTCTCTTCTAAATATAGGCAGTAAATCATCCAAAAAGTTGTAGTTTAGGGTCATTAGGAAAAAAAAAATGTTTTCTTATGAGCAGAAAACCCACAATTTTTTTTCCTTTTTTTCTTCTTTTTATTCACTTTACTTAAAGCTATCTGCGCAGATTTGATGTGAGCGTGGAGAGGAGACAAGGGAGGAACAGAGGAACACTAGGATGGGGGAACTTAAACTGGGAAGAATTCTAGTCCTTGTTAAACTGGACTTTTCGATGAGCATTGCTTCAAAGTCCTCATAGAACTCACAGATCTGCTTAGAGCAACATCCTTTTTACAGCACATAAAGAAAAGACTTACAATAATTTGTATTTTTAAGAAGACCGGCTCTTGTCTGGGGAAAACTCTTAAAGCTAGAATCTCACATCATGGAATAAGAAGTGGATAACAAAAGGGTAGCCCGTCCTTCTAATAAGGACAATGGCCCATTTTCTGAGAGTAGGAACTTGCAACTGTTAGCTGTGTGCTCAGCAAGTATCAGGTACTGTGCCAGGAATCTTATAGGGATGAAATTAGATTCTCACCAGCAGCCTATCTGTAGACCCAGGGTGGTCAAGTTACACTAAATGAGCCAATATAGGTAACCTTGGACACACTGTATAACTTGTTTGTGCTTCTGTTTTCTTACGTGAAATTGGCAGGGGTGGGGGTGGATAGCACCTGCCTAATTTGATTGTAAAAGGTTTAAATGAGTTACTACATATGAAGGGCATTACAGCACTGCCTGGCAAAAGGAAAGTGCTTAATACATGCAGCTTTTCTTGTTAGAGTATCTCATCAGATCTAAGACACCATCCATTGTTAATCACAATACTATTTTAAATATGTTAAGAAAGGAAACCAAGGTGGGGAGCCGACACCAAAATGCTGTTCCTTTCAAGTGACAATATTCTAGCAATAAAGGTGCCATCCAAAAAGGCACAGTAAGAAGACAGAAAGGAAAAATAATCTCCTCCAAGAACCTGAACCACAGTCAGGTATTCAAGTAGCCTTCTGATACAAGTTCACATTACCACTGTGATTCAAGGAAAAAGTCAGTAAATAATTCAATTTAAAGTGGTCTCCGGATGGTAGTATCCCCAGATGACCATCTGAAACAACACACAAATCCCATCTGGATGAATTAAACTTTATTGTAGGCAAATAGCAAATGCTAGTTACTGTGTATAAGATTGTTCATTTTCAGAGATGGAAAAAAATAGAAAGGTATTTTTAAATAAATGAAATATGATGGTATTCCCTGGAGAAGGAAAGGGCAACCCACTCCAGTATTCTTGCCAGGAGAACCCCCTGGACAGAGCAGCCTGGCAGGCTACAGTCCATGGGGTCACAAAGAATCAGACATGACTGAGAGACTGAGCAATGGCGATATTGCTGTTAGAGGTGTCAGTGTTATCATCATCATCATCCTAGGGAACAGAGAACCAGGAATGGAGCTTGGACTATTTTAAACACCTGTCCCTCACCCTAAACTCTAAATGAAGCATAACCACAAATCCGCACAGTCTGACAGAGTCCTAGAACTTCCCAGGACAATGGAATTCACGAATGTGAAAATGCTCAAGGGATTTTTCCCTCTCTTGTCCAGATTGCACAAGTTAAAAAAATAAAAAGTCATCTTCTTTTTTGGAAAATGTTTAGACTGCCCTGCACACACATGCATATGGGCCCCATCTCCATGCACCGATATCAACTGTTGCACCTCCTGCTGCTGCTGCTGCGTGTCCAACTCTGTGCGACCCCATAGACGGCAGCCCATCAGGCTCCCCTGTCCCTGGGATTCTCCAGGCAAGAACACTGGAGTGGGTTGCCATTTCCTTCTCCAATGCATGAAAGTGAAAAGTGAAACTGAAGTCGCTCAGTGGTGTCCGACTCTTCACGATCCCATGGACTGCAGCCTACCAGGCTCCTCCATCCATGGGATTTTCCAGGCAAGAGTACTGGAGTGAGGTGCCATTGCCTTCTCCTAGTATCTCTTTAAAGAATGCTCTTGGAGGTCAAAGTTGAACCTTGGCAGAGGAATGCATACATATTAAACAGTCTTTTTATGAACAGAAATAGAGTTTTGCCAGAGCATAAGTTTCATGATGATAATAAATATACTATGTCATGAACATTCGAATTGCTAAGTAAGACAGGTTTCCTCTCAATTTTTGACAGTAATTTGAATTGCTCATGAAACATAAAGTCTATTAGTTTATTACTTATAGTTTCCTGTGCTAAAATAGCAAAGGCAGAAAGATCTCCATTGTTATGCACAAGGTCTGTCATCAGTGAGTTCCTGATATATTTTTTATCATAGCTAGATCAGTCAGTGCCGTATTTCCTATAGCCTACTAGCCATCTCTATTTGGACGTCTGAGGTAACTCGAATTCAATAGCAGTAGTCCAAATCCAAACTAATCATACCTTCTCTTCCTTATCTACAGTATGCTTCTGAGTAGCTGCCATTAAAGTCTCTTTGGAGTCCCAATACTTAAAATCTCACCTCTGCTTAGGAGCTATGCAACATGGGATGTCTTAATTTTCTTTGTCCTTGTTCCTCATCTATAAAATCATAGAATCATAATGAACATTAAATAATGAGAAAACACATAAAGGACCAAGCTTAGGACTGAGCATCGCAGGCAATAAATGATCGTTAATTTCCTTCTGTTCTCCACATACTGGTCCCCTACACAAGTTGTCATTTTTTCATGGAATGTCTTCTTCTTTCCTTTCTCTGTCATAAAAGTGAAAGTGAAAGAAAGTAAAAGTCACTCAGTCATGTCTGAGTAGCCTGCCAGGCTCCTCTCTCCATGGAGTTCTTCAGGCCAGAACCCTGGAGTGAGTAGCCGTTCCCTTCTCCAGGGGATCTTCCCCATCCAGGGATTGAACCCAGGGCTCCCCCATCGCAGGTGGATTCTCTACTATCTGAGCCACCAAACAAGCCTCTGTCAGAAAACTGCTTATTCTCTGAGACCAAAGCCAAAAGGTCATCTCTTCCAAAATGATCCCGATCACCCCTGAAGACTTCAGATCGCTTTTTTCTGAGCCATAATTCATGAGGATAATTCATCTGGTAATTATTTAATTACCAGGCAACCTTCATTATTCACCCAAATTCTGCACACACATAGCATACCATGCCTCTACATTCTTTTTCCCCGGACAGACATTACTAATCAACCATAGCATCATTTCTCCTTGAGTAAAGATGCAAGTTCAAAACCCTTTCAACACAATGTTCCAGGCAGTAGCAATGCTAATAAATCAGCCTGGTATATTTACCTCTGTGGCATAAAACAGGTAGCAACTTAAGATCAGAGGCTATGTCTTGATAAGTCTATAACCCATGTGACCACAGATATGATTGTTATCCTCTCTAGGTCTTGATTTCCTCACCTGTTTGACAGACTGTTTTTAGGAAACTAGCTGGTGGTCAAGTCTAATGACACTGTAATGATGAACAGGGACCCTGATTAGTCAAAACTAATGTCAGTTCAAGAAAGGTTTGCAGCATAGCTCTGCACAAGGCCCCCATCCTGGATCCAGGCCCATTTCTTATCACAGAGTTAGACATGCCTTCAGACACTTGAAAATTGAACCTCGTGTCTATGTAATTGAAATAGAAATGGGGTAAGAATTTGTGATCTTTCAACTTGGTAGATAGCAGCTGCCACTTACCAAAGCCTACCTGATTGCAGCTATTTTGTACCTGCTGAGAAAAAGTTTGCAGCAAAAGAGATTATTTCCTTTTTAACCCTTGTCTGAAAAGAAGTTTCCATGTAATTTGACCCAGTTGTATAGAACAGGATCAGGTTCAGCCTTTCACATGTATATGGACACTAGCGGTTTAACACTCCTGGCCAAACCACTTCCACCGAGCCCTGACCCTCTCAATAGGAATTTTAAATGTCCACTGAGTTATTTTGTTGAAAACGTGATATCAAAGCAAAGAGAGTCTGAACATTTTCAATTTTATGTATATTTATTAAAATAAGAAAAAATCTGTTTTTGTATCTTATGTGTGTGTATGTATGTGTTAGTTGCTTAGTCATGTTTGACTCTTTGCAACCCCATAGACCACAGCCCAACAGGCCCCTCCGTCCTTGGGATTCTCCAGGCAAGATCACTGGAATGGGTTACCATTTCCCTCTCCAAAAGGAACTATAGAAAGAAAGAAAGTGAAGTTGCTCAGTTGTATTCAACTCTTTGCGACCCCATGAATGGTAGCCTACCAGGCTCCTCCATCCATGGAAATTTCCAGGCAAGAGTACAGAAGTGGGTTGCCATTTCCTTCTCCATTGTATCTTATAAGTGACTGCATTAAAGATGAAGTTTCTCTGTAGATTAGTGCTATGAGCCAAATATTCAGATTTATTCAGTAAACATTATCATAAAAATATATATCATGGTAGCTTCAGGAAAAGAATTACCAATAAATAGTTGTGAAGAAACAAAGGCCATTCCCCCCAGATTTAGAAACAGATTCAGTGGATGAGAGGTAAGCTTGTGCTAGATCTGAGAGGAGACAAGGGAGGAACAGAGGAACACTAGGATGGGGGAACTTAAACTGGGAAGAATTCTAGTCCTTGTTAAACTGGACTTTTCGATGAGCATTGCTTCAAAGTCCTCATAGAACTCACAGATCTGCTTAGAGCAACATCCTTTTTACAGCACATAAAGAAAAGACTTACAATAATTTGTATTTTTAAGAAGACCGGCTCTTGTCTGGGGAAAACTCTTAAAGCTAGAATCTCACATCATGGAATAAGAAGTGGATAACAAAAGGGTAGCCCGTCCTTCTAATAAGGACAATGGCCCATTTTCTGAGAGTAGGAACTTGCAACTGTTAGCTGTGTGCTCAGCAAGTATCAGGTACTGTGCCAGGAATCTTATAGGGATGAAATTAGATTCTCACCAGCAGCCTATCTGTAGACCCAGGGTGGTCAAGTTACACTAAATGAGCCAATATAGGTAACCTTGGACACACTGTATAACTTGTTTGTGCTTCTGTTTTCTTACGTGAAATTGGCAGGGGTGGGGGTGGATAGCACCTGCCTAATTTGATTGTAAAAGGTTTAAATGAGTTACTACATATGAAGGGCATTACAGCACTGCCTGGCAAAAGGAAAGTGCTTAATACATGCAGCTTTTCTTGTTAGAGTATCTCATCAGATCTAAGACACCATCCATTGTTAATCACAATACTATTTTAAATATGTTAAGAAAGGAAACCAAGGTGGGGAGCCGACACCAAAATGCTGTTTCTTTCAAGTGACAATATTCTAGAAATAAAGGTGCCATCCAAAAAGGCACAGCAAGAAGACAGAAAGGAAAAATAATCTCCTCCAAGAACCTGAACCACAGTCAGGTATTCAAGCAGCCTTCTGATACAAGTTCACATTACCACTGTGATTCAAGGAAAAAGTCAGTAAATAATTCAATTTAAANATAAAGGTGCCATCCAAAAAGGCACAGTAAGAAGACAGAAAGGAAAAATAATCTCCTCCAAGAACCTGAACCACAGTCAGGTATTCAAGTAGCCTTCTGATACAAGTTCACATTACCACTGTGATTCAAGGAAAAAGTCAGTAAATAATTCAATTTAAAGTGGTCTCCGGATGGTAGTATCCCCAGATGACCATCTGAAACAACACACAAATCCCATCTGGATGAATTAAACTTTATTGTAGGCAAATAGCAAATGCTAGTTACTGTGTATAAGATTGTTCATTTTCAGAGATGGAAAAAAATAGAAAGGTATTTTTAAATAAATGAAATATGATGGTATTCCCTGGAGAAGGAAAGGGCAACCCACTCCAGTATTCTTGCCAGGAGAACCCCCTGGACAGAGCAGCCTGGCAGGCTACAGTCCATGGGGTCACAAAGAATCAGACATGACTGAGAGACTGAGCAATGGCGATATTGCTGTTAGAGGTGTCAGTGTTATCATCATCATCATCCTAGGGAACGGAGAACCAGGAATGGAGCTTGGACTATTTTAAACACCTGTCCCTCACCCTAAACTCTAAATGAAGCATAACCACAAATCCGCAGAGTCTGACAGAGTCCTAGAACTTCCCAGGACAATGGAATTCACGAATGTGAAAATGCTCAAGGGCTTTTTCCCTCTCTTGTCCAGATTGCACAAGTTAAAAAAATAAAAAGTCATCTTCTTTTTTGGAAAATGTTTAGACTGCCCTGCACACACATGCATATGGGCCCCATCTCCATGCACCGATATCAACTGTTGCACCTCCTGCTGCTGCTGCTGCGTGTCCAACTCTGTGCGACCCCATAGACGGCAGCCCATCAGGCTCCCCCGTCCCTGGGATTCTCCAGGCAAGAACACTGGAGTGGGTTGCCATTTCCTTCTCCAATGCATGAAAGTGAAAAGTGAAACTGAAGTCGCTCAGTGGTGTCCGACTCTTCACGATCCCATGGACTGCAGCCTACCAGGCTCCTCCATCCATGGGATTTTCCAGGCAAGAGTACTGGAGTGAGGTGCCATTGCCTTCTCCTAGTATCTCTTTAAAGAATGCTCTTGGAGGTCAAAGTTGAACCTTGGCAGAGGAATGCATACATATTAAACAGTCTTTTTATGAACAGAAATAGAGTTTTGCCAGAGCATAAGTTTCATGATGATAATAAATATACTATGTCATGAACATTCGAATTGCTAAGTAAGACAGGTTTCCTCTCAATTTTTGACAGTAATTTGAATTGCTCATGAAACATAAAGTCTATTAGTTTATTACTTATAGTTTCCTGTGCTAAAATAGCAAAGGCAGAAAGATCTCCATTGTTATGCACAAGGTCTGTCATCAGTGAGTTCCTGATATATTTTTTATCATAGCTAGATCAGTCAGTGCCGTATTTCCTATAGCCTACTAGCCATCTCTATTTGGACGTCTGAGGTAACTCGAATTCAATAGCAGTAGTCCAAATCCAAACTAATCATACCTTCTCTTCCTTATCTACAGTATGCTTCTGAGTAGCTGCCATTAAAGTCTCTTTGGAGTCCCAATACTTAAAATCTCACCTCTGCTTAGGAGCTATGCAACATGGGATGTCTTAATTTTCTTTGTCCTTGTTCCTCATCTATAAAATCATAGAATCATAATGAACATTAAATAATGAGAAAACACATAAAGGACCAAGCTTAGGACTGAGCATCGCAGGCAATAAATGATCGTTAATTTCCTTCTGTTCTCCACATACTGGTCCCCTACACAAGTTGTCATTTTTTCATGGAATGTCTTCTTCTTTCCTTTCTCTGTCATAAAAGTGAAAGTGAAAGAAAGTAAAAGTCACTCAGTCATGTCTGAGTAGCCTGCCAGGCTCCTCTCTCCATGGAGTTCTTCAGGCCAGAACCCTGGAGTGAGTAGCCGTTCCCTTCTCCAGGGGATCTTCCCCATCCAGGGATTGAACCCAGGGCTCCCCCATCGCAGGTGGATTCTCTACTATCTGAGCCACCAAACAAGCCTCTGTCAGAAAACTGCTTATTCTCTGAGACCAAAGCCAAAAGGTCATCTCTTCCAAAATGATCCCGATCACCCCTGAAGACTTCAGATCGCTTTTTTCTGAGCCATAATTCATGAGGATAATTCATCTGGTAATTATTTAATTACCAGGCAACCTTCATTATTCACCCAAATTCTGCACACACATAGCATACCATGCCTCTACATTCTTTTTCCCCGGACAGACATTACTAATCAACCATAGCATCACTTCTCCTTGAGTAAAGATGCAAGTTCAAAACCCTTTCAACACAATGTTCCAGGCAGTAGCAATGCTAATAAATCAGCCTGGTATATTTACCTCTGTGGCATAAAACAGGTAGCAACTTAAGATCAGAGGCTATGTCTTGATAAGTCTATAACCCATGTGACCACAGATATGATTGTTATCCTCTCTAGGTCTTGATTTCCTCACCTGTTTGACAGACTGTTTTTAGGAAACTAGCTGGTGGTCAAGTCTAATGACACTGTAATGATGAACAGGGACCCTGATTAGTCAAAACTAATGTCAGTTCAAGAAAGGTTTGCAGCATAGCTCTGCACAAGGCCCCCATTCTGGATCCAGGCCCATTTCTTATCACAGAGTTAGGCATGCCTTCAGACACTTGAAAATTGAACCTCGTGTCTATGTAATTGAAATAGAAATGGGGTAAGAATTTGTGATCTTTCAACTTGGTAGATAGCAGCTGCCACTTACCAAAGCCTACCTGATTGCAGCTATTTTGTACCTGCTGAGAAAAAGTTTGCAGCAAAAGAGATTATTTCCTTTTTAACCCTTGTCTGAAAAGAAGTTTCCATGTAATTTGACCCAGTTGTATAGAACAGGATCAGGTTCAGCCTTTCACATGTATATGGACACTAGCGGTTTAACACTCCTGGCCAAACCACTTCCACCGAGCCCTGACCCTCTCAATAGGAATTTTAAATGTCCACTGAGTTATTTTGTTGAAAACGTGATATCAAAGCAAAGAGAGTCTGAACATTTTCAATTCTATGTATATTTATTAAAATAAGAAAAAATCTGTTTTTGTATCTTATGTGTGTGTATGTATGTGTTAGTTGCTTAGTCATGTTTGACTCTTTGCAACCCCATAGACCACAGCCCAACAGGCCCCTCCGTCCTTGGGATTCTCCAGGCAAGATCACTGGAATGGGTTACCATTTCCCTCTCCAAAAGGAACTATAGAAAGAAAGAAAGTGAAGTTGCTCAGTTGTATTCAACTCTTTGCGACCCCATGAATGGTAGCCTACCAGGCTCCTCCATCCATGGAAATTTCCAGGCAAGAGTACAGAAGTGGGTTGCCATTTCCTTCTCCATTGTATCTTATAAGTGACTGCATTAAAGATGAAGTTTCTCTGTAGATTAGTGCTATGAGCCAAATATTCAGATTTATTCAGTAAACATTATCATAAAAATATATATCATGGTAGCTTCAGGAAAAGAATTACCAATAAATAGTTGTGAAGAAACAAAGGCCATTCCCCCCAGATTTAGAAACAGATTCAGTGGATGAGAGGTAAGCTTGTGCTAGATCTTAATATTTAAAACTAAAATTTCAGCTCTGGTGCCCAAAACCCTGCCTAGGTGGGTATTCTTTTACAGAATTAGGTCCCAATGATTAAACTTTCACAACCCCTAAAGGGTTTACCACCATCCCTAACACCGAACTTCCTATTTACTAAATGTCTCTGTTCACTGTTGGAATGATTAGCTTAACATCTCTCTTCCTGCAGGACTATGAACTCTTGAAAAACCAAAGCTCTGCCTCTCATGTTCACCATTGCTTCCCCACCCGCTAAAGCAGCCAAGCCAGCAGCCTTCTGTAAACAGACCTCCAAAACACATGAGGAATCTGCAAACAGTTTTGGAGGCCAGCCTGAGTGTAGCACAGATCATCTTCTCTAATTACATGTCTACTGGTCTCAGTCAGCTACAGGACTTCCCTGGTGGCTGAGATAGTAAAGAATACACCTTCCAATGCAGGAGACTCGGGTTCCATCCTTGGGTCAGGAAGATACCCTGGAGAAAATGACAACCCACTCCAATAATCTTGCCTGGGAAATTCCATGGACCAAGGAGCCTGGCGGGTTACAGTTCATGGGGTCACAAAAAGTTGGACATGACTTAGCGAGTAAACAACAAAAAGTCAGTTAGAAAGGTGAGGCCACCTCCACACCATGGTTAGAGATGTTTGCTCTCTAACCATCTAACCACCAATGACTAGGATGGTGCTTAGAAAACACATCATTCCTGTTCACTTTAATAAAAAAAAAAAAAAAAAAACAGTATTTGCTGATTTTGTTCAATAATTTCCCAAAGCATGAAGTTGGACCATAGTCAGCATATTTTGACATTTTTCTGTGATTTGTTATTTTTAGGTGATATTTTGCAAATCAGGCTTTGCTCCTGATTTTAACAAAGACTTTTCTTCCTGAGCAAAACAGATGAGCAGTTCAGCAAGACAGGGCGGCTTTTATCTGCAAAAAAATCTGCCTTTCAGTAGAGCAGACAATACAAGCAAAACGGAAGCAAACACATGCAATATTTCCTGTATGTGAATTGTGAGTCTTTTCTCCTGTGGGATGAGCAAGTGGCAAGATCGTTTATTCCCATGTGGCACTGATAGCAGGTCCTGAATACTTCTGAATATATCACTTTTATTGCCTTTTATATTGAATTACTGTGAAGGAAAAAATACTTTTGTGAGAATTCAAAATCAAAATACTTTAGGAGCTTTTAGAATCCACCTCTGGGACATAAAGAAAAGCTTAAGAAAACAAATAAATCTGCTCTGCTGAGGGATACCACATACCACTCCCACTGAGAGAGGGCCCCTTTACAGAAAGGGAGACATTATCAAATATTTATGTTGACTTTCAGGGAAAAAGGTAAGTGTTCTATTTGGGGTCCAGAAACTCTGAACCTGTCTCTGCTGCTTTAGAACTTGCTATGTAAGGGATGAAATTTGCCCCAGGGTGCTTTGGCCTGCAGCATTTCAATACCACATGCTTCTTCTGGTACTTGATTTAAGATGCTTCCTAATGGTATATTTCACTAGAACTCTCACCTCTCCATTATCCACCGATTATAAAAATTCTTAGTCAATATACATCATTTTTTGGGTTTTCAATTGCATTTTCAATAGATTTCCTCTCCTTTCTATGCAACCAAGAACTCCACAAACCAAGGTAAGTTGTTTCAACCATTTTAGTTCTAGCCTGGTCCTTTTCTCTTCAGGTGAGAAGTTGCTTGTATGATAAGTAAAGTCCAGGTGGCTTAGCATGACATACAAGCTGACCTGTGACTGTGTGTCTATAATCTGACCTGTGACTGTGTGTCCAGCCTAGCTCTCAGTATTCTAAAGCCCATTCTTCATACTTTGGCTACAGTAAGCATCCTGTGCTTCTTGAAAGGCTCTATGCTTTTTGATAACTCCATACACTGGCATAATTCCTTCTATCCAAAAGTTCAGTTCAGGGGTAAAATAAAAACCACAACTAAACAAAATTTAAAAAAAAAATCTGTCTTCACACTCTTAAAAACTTAACCTCTTTTCAGACAGTTCCCCTAGCCTTTCTACTACTTCATCAGGAAATCCGTCCCTAGATCTTGGGGAGTTCCTGGCCAGATGAGAGGAAAAGAAAGAGAGATAAAGAACAAATAGAGACATAAAAACAAAAAATATATATGTATAATTTGCACTGGTTCAGTCATCTTGTAATTGTAGTAGCACTAATTGAGCACCTATTACTTGTATGGAATTGTGCTAGACCCTTTACACACATTTCCTCTAATATTTACAACTGAAATACACATAAATACTTTTATCCCCCACTATACAGTTGAGGAAACTGCTGGTCAAAGGGGAAAAATGATTGTCCTAGGATAAAAACTAATAAGTAGTGATGTCAAGATTCAAACCAGACTATCCAAGAATCTAGTAATCTTTCTATTATACGTCAAGGATATCTTATCTCATAGCTCTGTATTTATTAAGTTATATCTTTGTCTACTTCAATTAACTATAATACTTTGAAGGAAAAAACTGCATTTTGGACACCTAGTTTTGGAAACTCTTTCTTTGGCATATACGAGGTGCTCAAGAAATGTTGGTGAAGAAAAAGAAAGAAATGTTGATGAATCAATAAATTAAATTAATGCCTCTGTGCTTTTCAAATGAAAAAAAAAAGCAGTTATTATGAGTGGAAACTGATATGCTTGTACATATTGTGATGCTTTGTTTTAATCGTTTTCAAGAGGCAGTGTAGTCAAAAGATGATTTGGAGACAAGAGACTATAATCTTAGCTCCACAGTGGACAAATTAGTTCCTATCTACAGATTCATAAAGTATAAAATGGAGATTGTAAGAGCCCTTTCCTCAAAAATTTATGAGGTTTAACTCTTATGAAAGTGAAAAATGAAAGTGTTAGTCGCTCAGTAGTGTCTGATTCTCTGTGACTCCATGGACTGTAGCCTACCAGGCTCCTTTGTCCATGGAATTTTCCAGGCAAGAATACTAGAGTGAGTAGCTATGACCTTTTCCAGGGGATCAAAGGCTATCAAAAGCCCTTTCTTCATAAACACCTAATTTCCATACAAATGTTGACTGATTTTGACAGTCAACTACACAGGATGATTTTCCTTAAGTACTATTTATTTTTAAAATAACACTTTTGTAAGCAGAATGATGAGGGCTAAAGAATTTAATATTTTCTATAAATCAACGCACACTTATTGAGCACCTACACCATGTCTAACTTTTTTGAAGCTTCCCTGGTGGTTCCGCAGTAAAGAATCTACCTGCCATGCAAGAAATGCGGGAGACACTGGTTTGATCCCTGGGTCAGGAAGATCCCCTGGAGGAGGAAACAGCAACCAATCCAGTATTCTTGCTGGGAAAATTCCCTGGGCAGAGGAGCCTGGCAGGCTACAGTCCATAGGGTTGCAAAGAGTCAGATACAACTGGGTGACTAAACACATATATACATACACCACGTCTATGCATGATCTGAGTTCAGTCTGTTTCTCCTAAAATAAGAGAGTTGGTGATAGCAGAAAAAATATGAAGAAAAAAACTAAAGTATTTCTTATAAAATGATTTAATGTCATTTTTTCTAATTAGGTTGAAATTCTATAAGGGGTGGGAACTATTTCTCTTTTTGTTGGTACTACATCATCCTCATACAATACCTGGTATAAAGATGGTGCTCAAGATACATTTGTTGAATACACATTCATAGCTCATTGTTTAGTAAAATACTATCATGGACACTTGTGGTTTCTAAGATAAGACATGGTCTGGAAATGGAGTGCAAAAGTTAATAGAAAAGTGAATTTTCCATTTAGGAAAAGCAACAGGAGTTTGCCAATTGAAAAGAAGTCCAGGAAAGTAGGAGAAAGCCAGAATCTAACTGGAGTGACCAAAAGACATTTCCTTAGGAAAGAATGAATTTTCAACATCTACTGATATTACTGTTCTCAAGGCATTTTACCCCATGAAAATGTATTTCCTCCTTTCATCTAACATATAAACACAGACACAGAGACACACACAGAGACACACACACACACACACAAACACACATTTTGGTTTTGATCTCCAGGATTTATTCTTCCCTATGTATAATTCTTCCTCTCTGAAGCCTACCCAAGTGGAGACTCCAAAGATCCTAACTATGGACATTAAAGAAACCTAAGTTTGCTTCCAAACAAGTGCACTTTACCACTCTGAATTTGTAATCTGGAAAATGAGGATAGTAACCTACCACTTCTCATAGTAGCACTGAGGATTGAAAAAGTAATAAGTAATATATATTACATAACTGGCACACAGTAAGTATTCAGTAAATGTCTCTTCCGTCTCCTACTCCCTAACCTCTCTATTCATACTACATCCTGAGAGAAACAATTTGTAACTACTAAGTCTCAGTTCAGCAGAGGTGGGAACACACATACACACAGAGAGAGATTCAAATACCTTACCTTTACCAAACGCAATAGTACTAAAGTCCAACACCTCCAAAGAATAATACACTCGGTAGAACATTCTGAGTTTTAAACTACAAAGGCCCATGCTAGTAATACCTTGAAATACAACCTTTGGGTCTCCTTAGTTGGAAAAATCTTCAAGAAACTCTTTGATATCAAAGAACATACCTATTTTCAGTAGCTTTAAACTATAATTGCTCAGGCTCCCTGGTGGGTAAAAAAAAATAAAGTCTCATACAGAGAAAGAAAACATCTCAATAAAGTCTTCAGGAGGAAAAAAATCTCTCAGTGGTTTGTAAAAATTCTTGACAGAGCTTTTTTCGTAGCATGGAGTGGAGAAGCTGCCAGGAAGAAGAATCAGACTGTAATGGGAAGAACAACTAAAGAATTACAGTGCTCCAAATCCTGATCACTTTTTACAAGCTGAACATCTTTCCTTCCTCATTCCCAAATTACGGAAATTTGGTTTATTGTACCTTCTAACGGGGAATGAAATGTATACAACAAATAGAATCTTCCCAGGATATTTCCCTTTCTTCAAATAATAGACATATGCATTAATTTCACATAAATTTTATGCCTAAATACATCAACTAACAACATGCTACACACATCCATCATTCTGCTTCCCTTAAGTGGGTTGAACTTGACCTTCAAAGCCCTTGAAATGCAAAAAAATTTACTCTTTTCTGACATTTATGAGTGTCTTTTCTGCTTGACTGCTTTTTACCACTTGGAAATAATAGTGAAAGCATTGTGGACAAAACCTGCTATAAACACTAACAAATAACAGGAAAGGCAGACAGTTTTATTCCAGGCAGGTTAAAGCTAATCTAATCAAATCTAATTCTCTCTTTCTGTAAGCCTACCACTATGTTCAATTTATTTTTTGATTAGAAGTGCAATAAGATAGTCCGCTGTTGGACCACAGTTAAATACTGAGTTTACATTTTCCTTACAAACAATTCTGATAAAACAACAGATTTTAAAGGTGCTTTTTAAAAACAACATTGTCTAATACTAAAGCTAAGTTCCAAGAAGATTTTAAGGGGAACTTTTTCTTACCGTTTTTTTGACTTTGAAAATTTATGGATGGTTCTATTGTAACCCATAATAAAATACACCTAAGAGGAAAGTGTTCTTTGGTCCTGGATTTCAGAGATTTCAGAAAAAGAGCTCTTTGGAAATACTGACTAATGGTAGTAAAGACATTTTGTGTATTTAAATACTGAATAATGGGAACAATGAGACCTGAAGAATAGTTAGGAATTCAGTCAGCAAGAGCTATTTTCTTTCCATTGAACAAATGCACAGTCTCATCAAAGAGAGAGCTCCCTTAGTGAGCATGAAGCAAGGCTACATTCACCCCGAATGGCTGTGCATAAATGACCACTTTGCCTTTACGTGAAAAGTTTTCACTGACCAGTAAATCATTCTGTTTCTCTTAATCTTTAATTGTGGCGTTGAGCTATGCACACACACCTACACACACACACACGCACACACACACGCACACACACACACACACACTTCTACCTATAATGTACCAATTGTTAGAAATGGAAGGAATTTTACTGATGGTCTTAGAAAAAGAAAGGAGGAAAGACTACCACCTTATCTCCAAATTCACATTAGTATATGACCTTCACCTAACAGACTAGGAAATTTCAAGAAGACATTTAAACATTAAATGTCTATCTAGTGTTAAACTTGAGAATGATATGAAGAACAACAGTTGTGAAAGATAGTGGTTTCTTACAAAGCTAAATATACTATTACCATATGATCCAGCAATCATGCTCCAAAGGAGATAAGAACCATATCCACATAAAACCTGCACATGGATGTTTATGTCAGGTTTATTCATACTTGACAAATCTTGAAAGCAACCAAATGTCCTTCAGTGTGTGAATAGATAAATAAACTGAGGTACATTCAGACAATGGAATGCATGTATGTATGTGTACTTGGTCACTTCAATTGTGTCTAACTCTGGAACTCAATGGACTATAACCGACTAGGCTACTCTGTCCATAGAATTATCCAGGCATCTGTTGCCATGCCTTCTTCCAGGGGATCTTTCCAACCCAGGGGCTGAACCCACATCTCCTGTATTGCAGGCAGATTCTTCATCACTGAGCTACCAGGAAGCCAGACAAAGGAATATAAAAAGATGCATTCCAAACCATGAAAAGACATGCAGGAACTTTAAATGCATATTACTAAATAAAAGAAGCTAACTAGAAAAGGCTACTTACTATGATTCCAACTATATGCCACTTCGAAAAGGCAAAACTATGATAATAGTTAAAAAAAAAAAAGGTTCAGTGGTTGCCAGGAGTTAGGGGACAGGGAGGGAAGAACAGGTGAAGAACAGAGGCTATTTAGGGAAGTAAACTACTCCGTATGTTACTGCAATGATGGATACATGTCATTATAAATTTTTGCAAGCCTGGAGAATCCCAGGGACGGAGGAGCCTTGTGGGCTGCCATCTATGGGGTCGCACAGAGTCGGACACGACTGAAGCGACTTAGCAGCAGCAGCAGCACAGAATGTATAATACCAGTAATGAAGCCTAAACTATGGACTATATTGATAATGATGAGTCTGTAATAATAGGTTCATCAGTTGTAATCATTCTGGTGAGGGATGTAGATAGTGGGGGAGGTTATTCATGAATGGGGACAGAGAGTATATGGAAAAATTTTGTATGTTCAACTTGATTTTGTTGTGAACTTAAAACTGCTCTTAAAAAGTCTATTTTAGAAAGTGGCAGCCGTAATAAAAAGGAAACAGTGCCTGCACTGGGCCCGGGTTCTAATCTGGGTGCTTCTACTAACCAGCTATGCAACTTTGGACTTGTTGAGATCCAGTATCCTGATACACAGAATTGGAGAAGAAAACCAATATATTTTATATTTTAAAAAGTCACTTCTAGCACAGTATGGAAATTTAGTAGGCCTGATGATCAAATAAGAAAGGTAAATGATGATTAGTGCCACTGTAAAGGGAAAAAAGACCCTAATGATATATACCAGGGTATGAATATCCACAGTTATCTGTTACCACCTATATTGATCAAATCTTTAAAAAATTAACATAACAGCAACAACGCTGTTGTCAAAATAAGCAATGAAAAATTCTCAATAAGGTAGAAAGATGGGGAAAAACCAACATGATTAAATTGTACAATGATAAATGGGATAGATAACAAATTGGGGTGGGGGAAGGAAGCATTGTTCCAATAAAAGATGTCAGGGAAATGTTTCCTTGATATTACTAGAAGGGAAAAATAGGCCTAAGGTTTTAGTTGACCAGGAAGTTCCAAATGGTTGACACAGCAGCTCAAGAAAATAATTAATTGAGGGAAATAAGGATTAATCTAGAGCAGGGAAAACTTGATGAGTGATTAAACATCCAAACACTCTCACTCAAAAGAAGCTGACACCTTCTTTTCTGAATAGCGTATAGACCTAAGGGGAGCTTCCCTGGTGGCTCAGGGGTGAAGAATCCACCTGCAATGCAGGAGGCACAGAAAATGCAGGCTCAGTCCCTGGGTCGGGAAGATCCCTGGAGAAGGGCACAGCAAACCCCTCTAGTATTCTTGTTAGGAGAAACCCATGGGCAGGGACCCTAGTGGGCTACAGTCCGTAGGGCTGCAAGTTGCTGGACACGACTGAAGCGGCTGAGAACTCTGAGAACTAGGTCTACCAAGTGGAATTTCAGGGAGGTACACTTTGACCTCATACAAATAATAACGTTTGTTTCATATATTAGAAACTGTTTCTATGCTATTTACTATTTCCCAGGCATAATCAAGATATGGAGCTACAGAGACAGGCTGAGACTCATGCTCAAGTCCGGAACCAGAGTCCTCTCAAACTATTGAGATGAAGTGAAAACTCCAAAGGAAGAAGCCTTCATGCAAAGGGCTACTGGTGAGTTGTTTTTTTGTTTGTTTGTTTGTTTCCTAACTTCTTATTTTGTATTGGGGTATAGCCAAAATGGCTGCCTGAGGAGGCCTTATAAATAGCTATGATAAGAAGAGAAGCAAAAGCAAAGGAGAAAAGAAAAGATATAAGCATCTGAATGCAGAGTTCCAAAGAATAGCAAGGAGAGATAAGAAAGCATTCCTCAGTGATCAATGCAAAGAAATAGAGGAAAACAACAGAATGGGAAAGACTAGAGATCTCTTCAAGAAAACTAGAGATACCAAGGGAACATTTCATGCAAAGATGGGTTCAATAAAGGACAGAAATGATATGGACCTAACAGAAGCAGAAGATATTAAGAAGAGGTGGCAAAAATACACAGAAGAACTGTACAAAAAAGATCTTCATGACCCAGATAATCATGATGTTGTGATCACTCACCTAGACCCAGACACCCTGGAATGTGAAGTCAAGCGGGCCTTAGAAAGCATCAGTATGAACAAAGATAGTGGAGGTGATGGAATTCCAGTGGAGCTATTTACTAGAAAGTGCTGCACTCAATATGCTGTAAAGTGCTGCACTCAACATGCCAGCAAATTTGGAAAACTCAGCAGTGGCTACAGGACAAGAAAAGGTCAGGGTTCATTCCAATCCCAAAGAAAGGCAATGCTAAAGAATACTCAAACTACCACACAGTTGCACTCATCTCACATGCTAGTAAAGTAATGCTCAAAATACTGCAAGCCAGGCTTCATCAGTACGTGAACTTCCAGATGTTCAAGCTGGTTTTAGAAAAGGCAGAGGAAACAGAGATCAAATTGCCAACATCTGCTGGATCATTGAAAAAGCAAAAGAGTTCCAGAACAATATCTATTTCTGCTTTATTGACTATTCCAAAGCCTTTGACTATGTGGATCACAATAAACTGTGGAAAATTCTGAAAGAGATAGGAATACCAGACCACCTGACCTGCCTCTTGAGAAACCTATATGCAGGTCGGGAAGCAATAGTTAGAACTGGACATGGAACAATAGACTGGTTCCAAATAGGAAAAGGAGTACATCAAGGCTGTATATTGTCACCCTGCTTATTTAACTTCTATGTAGAGTACATCATGAGAAACGTTGGGCTGGAAAAAGTACAAGCTGGAATGAAGATTGCAGGAGAAATATCAATAACCTTAGACGTGCAGATGACACTACCCTTATGGCAGAAAGTGAAGAGGAACTAAAAAGCCTCTTGATGAAGCTGAAAGAGGAGAGTGAAAATGTTGGCTTAAAGCTCAACATTCAGAAAACGAAGATCATGGCATCTGGTCCCAACACTTCATGGCAAATAGATGGGGAAACAGTGGAAACAATGTCAGACTTTATTTTTTTGGACTCCAGAATCACTGCAGATGGTGACTGCAGCCATGAAATTAAAAGATGTTTACTCCTTGGAGGGAAAGTTATGACCAACCTAGATAGCATATTCAAAAGTATAGACATTACTTTGCCTACTAAGGTCTGTCTAGTCACGGCTATGGTTTTTCCAGCGGTCATGTATGGATATGAGAGTTGGACTGTGAAGAAAGCTGAGTGCTGAAGAATTGATGCTTTTGAACTGTGGTGTTGGAGAAGCCTCTTGAGAGTCCCTTGGACTGCAAGCAGATCCAACCAGTCCATCCTAAAGGAGATCAGTCCTGGGTGTTCATTTTAAGGACTGATGCTGAAGCTGAAACTCCAATACTTTGGCACCTCAAGTGAAGAGTTGACTCATTGGAAAGGACCCTGATGCTGGGAGGGATTGAGGGCAGGAGGAGAAGGAGATGACAGAGGATGAGATGGCTGGATGGCATAACCGACTCGATGGATGTGAGTTTGAGTGAACTCCGTGAGTTGGTGATGGACAGGGAGGCCTGGCGCGCTGTGATTCATGGGGTCTCAACGAGTTGGACACGACTGAGTGACTGAACTGATAGCCAATTAACAGTGTTGTGATAGTTTCAAGTGAAAAGCAAAGGGACTCAATTATCCATGTACACGTATCCATTCTCCCCCAAATTCCCCTCCCATCCCGGCTGCCACATAATATTGCACAGAGTTCCATGTGCTATACGGGATTCCCTGGTGGCTCAGATGGTAAAGAGTCTACCTGCAATATGGGAGACCCAGGTTCAATCCCTAAGTTGGGAAGACCCTCGGAGAAGGAAATGGCAACCCACTGCAGTATTCTTGCCTGGAGAATCTCATGCACAGAGGAGTCTGGCAGGCTATAGTCCATGAGGTCGCAGAGTCAGACACGACTGAGTGACTTCATTTTCTTTATTTCTTTTCTCTCAGTGTGCTATATAATCAGTCAGTCAGTTCAGTCACTCAGTCATGTCTGACTCTTTGCTACCCCATGAACCACAGCACACCAGGCCTCTCTGTCCATCACCAACTCCCAGAATTCACTCAAACTCGTGTTCATTGAGTCAGTGATGCCATCAACAATCTCATCCTCTGTCATCCCCTTCTCCTGCCCTCAATCTTTCCCAGCATCAGGATCTTTTCAAATGAGTCAGCTCTTCACATCAGGTGGCCAAATTATTGGAGTTTCAGGTTCAACATCAGTCCTTCCAATGAACACCCAGGACTGAATTCTTTTAGGATGGATTGGTTGGATCTGCTTACAGTCCAAGGGACTCTCAAGAGTCTTCTCCAACACCACAGCTTAAAAGCATCAATTCTTCGGCACTCAGCTTTCTTTATAGTTCAACTCTCACATCCATACATGACTACTGGAAAAGCCATAGCCTTGACTAGATGAACCTTTGTTGGCAAAGTAATGTCTCTGCTTTTGAATATGCTGTCTAGTTTGGTCATAACTTTCCTTCCAAGGAGTAAGCGTCTTAATTTCATGGCTGCAGTCACCATCCGCAGTGATTCTGGAGCCTAAAAAAATAAAGTCTGCCACTGTTTCCACTGTTTCCCCATCTATTTGCCATGAAGTGTTGGGACCAGATGCCATGATATTCGTTTTCTGAAGGTTGAGCTTTAAGCCAATTTTTTTCACTCTTCTCTTTCACTTTCATCAAGAGGCTCTTTAATTCTTCTTCACTTTCTGCCATAAGGGTGGTATCACCTGCATGTCTGAGGTTACTGATATTTCTCCCATCACTCTTGATTCCACCTTGTTCTTCCTCCAGCCCAGCATTTCTCAGGATGTACTCTGCATATAAGCTAAATAAGTAGGGTTGCAATATACAGCCTTGACGTATTCCTTTTCCTATTTGGAACCAGTCTGTTGTTCCATGTTCAGTTTCTACTGTTGCTTCCTGACCAGCACATAGATTTCTAAAGAGGCAGGTCAGGTGGACTGGTATTCCCATCTCTTTCAAAATTTTGCACAGTTTATTGTGATCCACACAGTCAAAGGCTTTGACACAGTCAATAAAGCAGAAATAGATGTTTTTCTAGAACTCTCTTGCTTTTTTGATGATCCAGCAGATTTTGGCAATTTGATCTCTGGTTCCTCTGCCTTTTCTAAAACCAGCTTGAACACCTGGAAGTTCATGGTTTATGTATTACCAAAGTCTAGCTTGCAGAATTTGAGCATTACTTTACTAGCATGTGAGATGAGTGCAATTGTGTGTAGTTTGAGTATTCTTTGGCATTGCCTTTCTTTGAGATTGGAATGTAAACTCACCTTTTCCAGTGTTGTGGCCACTGCTGAATTTTCCAAATTTGCTGGCATATTGAGTGCAGCACTTTCACAGCATCATCTTTTAGGGTTTGAAGTAGCTCAGCTGGAATTCCATCACTATCTTTGTTCGTAGTGATTCTTCCTAAGGCCCACTTGACTTCACATTCCAGGATATCTGGCTCTAGGTGAGTGATCATACCATTGTGATTTTCTGGGTCATGAAGATAAGGCCCTTATTGGTTATGCATTTTAAATATAGTTATGTGTAGGGAAATCTTGTATTGGGTGATTTGTTAAGTTAAACTGCCTTTTCAAGTGTCCATCAATGGATGTACAGATAAAAATGTAATATGTGTGTGTGTGTGTGTTATTCGGCTATGAAAAATGAAGAACTTCAAGTTCAAATCCTGCTATTTGCAACAACATTGATGAACCTAGAGGGTATTATGTTAGCGAAATAAGCCAGATGAAGAAAGATAATTACTCTGTGATCTCATGTAAATGTAGTATCAAAAAAAAAAAAAATTCAAGTCAGAAACAGAAAGTAGAATGGTAGTTACCAGAAGCCGAGGAAGAGGCAGAATGAGAAGATACTGGTCGAAGAGTACAAACCTTCAGTTATAAGATTAAAAAGTTCTGGAAATCTAACATACAGCATGATGACTATAGTAAATAATACTGTAATATATACCTAAAATTTGCTTTGAGAATAGATCTTAATCATTATCACACACACACACACACACACATACAAACAGTAACTGTGTGAGGTCATTGATGAGCCATTTAACTTGATTACGCTAATCATTTGACAGTGTATATGTATATCAAATCATTACTCTGTATACTTTAAATATATACAACTTTATTTGTCAATTATACCTCAACAAAACTGAGTGAAAAAATGAAACTTCTTTTCAATTTTAATTCCATATTACTGGTCCGTGATGTGGCAGGGTATTTCCTTTAAAACTTACATTTAGTAAGCTGATTTTACTTAATCCAATTAATATTCCAAATGTCAGAACTTCGGTCATAGCAAGTACTTAAATGAAAAGAGGAGGGCTCATGGTAACCAGTTGATTGATTCTTTCAACAAACATTTCATAAAGTCTCCTTACACCTGCTCTGTGGGGACCTGCCCTTATGATGCTGAAAACTCACTGTTTTTTCATGGGCATTCCTCAGCACCCAGGTACATCATTGCATAGTCTCCCACTAGACTGAAGTCACCTTTTCTAACAAAATAAATAAGGATCAAGAATGTTTTAACTTCTTATGACATGGGGTGCCAACTATTCATTTCCAGTGTTGCTGTCAGAATATCAGAATATTAACTTCCCGAGAAGTTTCACTCCTTATTACTGGCTCAGCCGATATTTTATGACAGGCTACAATGAATATAAATCCCCGCAATTGTCTTGGAGAACTCTCAAAATAGGACTGTAAGATTTCCTTGGTGAGACTGCTAAGTCTTCTGGCTATAAATCTCCCCCCAATAACACTGCTTATTCAATTTAAGGCTGCAAGCCTAGAGAGATTAATAAGATGAGTTGTCCACTAGTGAAGGGAAGAACACAAGATCTAGCCTATCTTATTTCATCTTCTGGTTTAATCATTATAAGTGTTATGTAATGTGACATTCACACATTATTGAAGATTTTCAAGGAACAAACTGCTATCACTAATCAGTAGATCATTTTTTATTTTCATTTCTTGCAGACTCTAAAATTAATGATACCCTCCCTTTTCTATTAAGTATTTTTTCCACGAAAAGTTATCTTAAATAAGAAATTGAACATGGGAACCATAAGTATTCCTTTTTTTCTTTTACAACCTTGGTGCTTTTCCCCAAGCTAATGAACCCCAGCGGTGTTAGAAAAAAGGCTTAAGGAGCAGCAACTTATTTTGTCTCGGTTCGTTAAATCTCTGACAAGCAACGTGCTCCTTCAGGATCCAAAATGTTCTTTTCCCACTTGATTCTTTCATGTCTGCTATTCCTCTTTAACTTAGTGGATGCAACTCACTTGGATGCTATTTCTAATCTGCTAATTGGGTCCAGGGGAGTGTCCGGATGGACTGGGCCAGCAAGGCCACAATGAACTCTCGGGGCTCCATGCTCTCTGCCGGAATGTGCTGCACTTGGAATCCTCTCTGCCAGGGCTTCAGGCCTGCCCAGGGCTGGGGAAACTGATGGAAGGGAACACCCTAGCCTGGGACACCACAGGCTAGAAAAGAGAGGGCTGATATCAACCATCCTGACCTGCACCCTCTCCAACCACATCCTGGGGGACTTTAATTAAGCAAGAAACTCTTTCAACAATATTATAAAATATCGAAGAATGCTCATCAAAAAGAAGCTCTGAAATTTCAGAATTCTCTGAAATTTAAACTTTTTTAGTAGGCTCTAGGAATGCTTTTTATTTTAAAGTAAAACAGTCAATTAGAACATCCATCTCCTCCTTTCCAGTTCAAAATAAGCCAGTCTCCACAGGTTATTATCCTTCACCCTCTTTGGTATTCTCTTCCTCAATAATTTACGAATTATTTCATTCTGACATTTCTCGGTTGGAGCTTTCAAATTCAGCCATGGGTGGATAACTCTGTGCCTGCTTTGGCACCACAGCTTGGTAACTAGGTCGGGTTCGACAGTCTGCCCAGTCTCCTCCACCCTCTTTTTATTCACACAGAGCTGTCCATCTCCTGAAAGCTGCCTTCCTTGCAGTAGCTGGTCTATCACTGAGTGAGAAAATGAAGCAGCAATGTTTGAGGATACCCCTAAAATGTCACTACTATGAAGAAATAATATCTCCAAGGGCCCAGTCTTGGGAGAATGTCAGATGGCTTTGGAAGTGGAGGGGAAGAACAGCCACCAAACTTGAATTTGGAACAAAAAGTCATGGATTCCCATCCTGTGTCACCCCCTGGGGCTCGGTTTCTGCTGCTTTAGCACAACATCTGCTTCAAAGACCAGCTATAGAAATACATCAATCAAAGAGGCTATAGCCTTTGCTGCAGTTAAAGGAAAAACCACAAATAACATAAATATCTCCCAGAAGAAGTGGGCAAGTAAATAATGAAATATTCATTCCATGGGCAAGCAGCCATTTAAAAGAGTGAGACAAATCAGTGTGTTTTATAATGGAATCATCTCCAAGACATATCCATGAGTTTAAAAAATAAAAGTGCTAGTAGTAGAAATTATGCATGGTATGCTATCATTAAGGTAAAAAGAATTAATGTACAAAGCTAACACTGTACATTTTTTATACTTACTCTGCATGCAAATGAATAGAACTGTATTGGGTATAATACACTATTAGTGGTGACCAACCCTGTGAAGGGAGCAGGAAACGGAGACCGAAAGTGCTGCTCCAAGGGAATATTTACTCTTATCTATAATATGTTAATTTTCCTATTAGAGATTGTGTTTCTTTATTGAGTGTGCAATTAATTAAAAGATATTTTTAAAGGAAAAGAATGCTTGTGAGATACGTGTATGAAACTACTCTGGAAAACAAAAAAATAAAATGCTTGGTAGACATGAACTTCTCCTATTTAATCTGCCCAGGACAAAACCCCACACGTCCTGGCCACTTTCCTCTTGGACAAGATGGGCAAAGCAACTCACTGTCTCCTCAGTTCAGTGCTTCCACCACCTCTGACTCCAAGGAAGGACCCAACTGAAGGAGGGTTACTCCCCTTGGTTATTTCACTTTGCAAATGACCAAAAAGTGAATAGGTAGACCCCAGACTGGGCTTCCAACAGGCCCTCATTAGATGCCTATTAACTAAAGACTCTGTTGATATTAGGCCTCAAAGTACATCTAGACTACTTTTTTGATTTTTTTGATCAGTGCTTCATTGGGTCTAATTTAATGGAGTTGATTTAAATCAGAGTTTCCTACTACTTTTTTGTGTGCACACACATATCCCAGCCCCTGCCAAAGGGCACTTTCCCCCTAATCACACCGTTCATGCATTTTTGCCCTTGTGGGAGTGCTTTCATGCCTGGTGAGGATGCATGAGTACAGCTATTTATTTTTTACTAGGTAGCAGGTACTGCTTCGGAGAAGGCAATGGCACCCCACTCCAGTACTCTCTCCTGGAAACTCCCATGGACGGGGGAGCCTGGTAGGCTGCAGTCCATGGGGTCTCTGAGTCAGACACGACTGAGCAACTTCACTTTCACTTTTCACTTTCATGTACTGGAGAAGGAAATGGCAACCCACTCCAGTGTTCTTGCCTGGAGAATCCCGGGGACGGGGGAGCCTGGTGGGCTGCCGTCTGTGGGGTTGCACAGAGTCGGATACGACCGAAGCGACTTAGCAGCAGGTACTGCTTAAAGCACTGAACCTGATTTGGACATACTTATTCATCCACATGAGCTGGGAAGTCCGAGGTACAGAGAAGTTAAGTGCTTAGCATAGGTTCCAAGGTCGTTTGTCAGTCCTGGGTCTGAACTCAGTCTGACCGAGGAAGACAGTCTGATTTGCTTCTGTGTTCATGCTGCTTCTCAGAAAAAATGTGCCCCCACATGCCTCATAGACAGAGATCAATGGAGCTTATTCCAAATAAAACTGTCACTTTCCCGTCATGTTTACAGCACACAGAGGTTGAGATTAAAGGTAACACATCGGAGTGTAAGTAGCATAAGGTCCTGTAAGCACAGGTTTCAAGAACACAAGTGGAAAGACAAAACAAACCTGTTTTTACCTGAATTCGTGGCACCTAAAAATAAAACTTCTTGAACAAGAAGAGAACACACACTACACAAAAATCAGATTTTTGAGCTTCATGCCTTCATACACCAGTGAGCCAAGTATATGTTTTCCTCCTCCCTGTGGGAGAGCCTGGGTCACTAGGTATCTTTTCAACCTCATCTCCTAGGACTCCTAAAACAATTCTCCCTCCCTGGCTCTGGCCATGCCTGTTTCCAGAGGCTCTGCGCAAGCAATGCCATTCTCTCCAGTCATCCAAGTCCAACCTGCTTTTGAGGGTCTACCTCAAATCCAATCTCCTTCCCATCTAAAACAAGCCCACACCCTGTTGCCTCCTTGGAGAATCCTGCCTACCCAGCAAGACCTGATTTGTCACTTGTTTGAGCTTCCTGGCATATAATGAGTACACTGCTCACCTGAAGCTCTTTGCTGTAAAGGTTGGCTTGGTTCTGCACGCCATTCTTCCTGAGACCATCACCAACTGGCAGAAAGGCCTGGTTAGCACTGACACTTGTAGGTACTTGCCACAGAGCCCAGCAAATAGTGACTGATGGGTTGGCATGTTTGGGGAACTGGGGTCTGAGGTGGTTTGCTACTTACAATGTGCATACCAAAACATCTATTTAGAGGAGTATGGAAAGACATTGTTTTGGTCACTCTGAAAGCAGACACTGGACCACGGGACTTGAAAAAACATTTACACTGGATGGGAATTCCCTGATGATCCAGTGGTCAGGGCTCTGCACTTCTACTGCAGCGAACATAGGTTCAATCCCTGGTCTGGGAACTAGGAGCCTTCATGACATGCAGTGCAGCCAAAAACAAACAAACTACCTAAAGAAACTAAAGACTTATATATAGAAAACTATAAAACACTGATGAAAGAAATCAAAGAGGACACTAATAGATGGAGAAATATACCATGTTCATGGATTGGAAGAATCAATATAGTGAAAATGAATATATTACCCAAAGCAATCTACAGATTCAGTGCAATTCCTATCAAGCTACCAGCGGTATTTTTCACAGAACTAGAACAAATAATTTCAAGATTTGTATGGAAATACAAAAAACCTCGAATAGCCAAAGCAATTTTGAGAAAGAAGAATGGAACCGGAGGAATCAACTTACCTGACTTCAGGCTCTACTACAAAGCCACAGTCATCAAGACAGTGTGGTACTGGCACAAAGACAGAAATATAGATCAATGGAACAAAATAGAAAGCCCAGAGATAAATCCACACACATATGGACACCTTATCTTTGACAAAGGAGGCAAGAATATACAATGGAGTAAAGACAATCTCTTTAACAAGTGGTGCTGGGAAAACTGGTCAACCACTTGTAAAAGAATGAAACTAGATCACTTTCTAACTCCACACACAAAAATAAACTCAAAATGGATTAAAGATCTAAATGTAAGACCAGAAACTATAAAACTCCTAGAGGAGAACATAGGCAAAACACTCTCCGACATAAATCACAGCAGGATCCTCAATGATCCGCCTCCCAGAATACTGGAAATAAAAGCAAATATAAACAAATGGGATCTAATTAAAATTAAAAGCTTCTGCACAACAAAGGAAACTATAAGCAAGGTGAAAAGACAACCCTCTGAATGGGAGAAAATAATAGCAAATGAAGCAACTGACAAACAACTAATCTCAAAAATATACAAGCAACTTATACAGCTCAATTCCAGAAAAATAAACGACCCAATCAAAAAATGGGCCAAAGAACTAAATAGACATTTCTCCAAAGAAGACATACGGATGGCTAACAAACACATGAAAAGATGCTCAACGTCACTCATTATCAGAGAAATGCAAATCAAGACCACA
>SJYX01000710.1:116841-139626 GCA_006410675.1 Oreotragus oreotragus | reverse complement strand
GATGAATGGATAAGAAAGCTGTGGTATATATACACAATGGAGTATTACTCAGCCATTAAAAAGAATACATTTGAATCAGTTCTAATAAGATGGATGAAACTGGAACCAATTATACAGAGTGAAGTAAGCCAGAAAGAAAAACACCAATACAGTATACTAACACATATATATGGAATTTAGAAAGATGGTAATGAGGACCCTGCATGCAAGACAGCAAAAAAGATACAGATGTGTAGAGCGGACTTATGGACTCTGAGGGAGAAGGAGAGGGAGAGGGAGAGGGAGGGATGATTTGGGAGAATAGCATTGAAATATGTATACTATCATGTAAGAAATGAATTGCCAGTCTATGTTCAATGCAGGATGCAGGATGCTTGGGGCTGGTGTATGGGGATGATCTGGAGGGATGATGTGGGGTGGGAGGTGGGAGGGGGTTCATGTTTGGGAGTTCGTGTAAAAAAATAAATACAAAAAATAAAAAAAAAATAATTTAAAAAAAAAACAACAACAAAAAAAAGACAAAAATCATTAACATTGGATATAAGGTAGAGGAGGATAAAATCATCACCATTTCACTTCCAGCTTCCACAGTGATTCTATCTCCTTTAACCCCAAACTTCTAGACAATAGTCACAGAGTTGGCCCCAAACCTAAAAAGGTAGCAGATAAAAATTCTAGTGAGCAGAAGGGCTTGCTCTCTCAGTCAAATCATGCTACCTCTGAGAAAGGCAGTGGAATGTAACCAAAAAGAGCGCTACCTCCTAAGGCAGTCTGTTATTCCCAGCTCTTCTGCCCACAAGCTGTGCAGCCTTAGAAAACTTACTGAACAACTCTGTGCCTCAGCTTCTTCACTTGAAAATAGAGCTAATAAAGTATTCTCACTTCAAAGACTGTGGTAACAAATATGCTACACTTAAAAGAGTGTTGTAAGCTACACTACTGTTTGCACAAGTATAAACACTATTGTTTGCACTTTTATATAATAAAAAGTGCATATAATCAGGAAAGAAGAAACTAGCAGATGCTCTTTATGTCTGTATAATATGGAAGAAAAACAGACTCATCTAAGGGACTAACTCTTAATAATGCTTAAACTCTTTGGGCATCATTGTGTACATTTCCTGCAGGAGAATATAAAGCAAGCTGGCTTTTATAGCACCCACAATCCGGGCTAGAGATGACAGAGTCACTCTTTAATTAACCTGCTGCTACCAGATATCCTAGATAAACTATTTATCTTCTAAACAGATGAGCTTTTCACACCTGCCAAAATGAATCCAAAATAATAGCTATTGGCTTGAGAAGGGGGAGGGAGGCTTCAGTGTGATCCTATAATTCCCTTTCTGATGGGATTTATGCCCCATCCCACACTCCATTGGTGTCAGCAAATGGCAGAAAAATAACCTTCAGTGGATAGAAGGCAAACTTATAACTTCAACTGTCCTTATTCTCTTAAATAAGCAAATTATCTTCATAATGATGCTGGACAGTGGCTATGAATGAATTTACAAATAGACACATACTGTGATCATTTGTGCAAAATAAGCAATTACTTCACTCCAAAACACTTTTCACAACCAAGCACTTGTGAACAGTTCTGCCTCAAGAAGACTGGCACTGTACCACTGCCTATCACTTCCTCTCTGGCCCTGTAAGGTATAAAGGCCAAGCTTGTCCTGGTTTAATAACTTCTCTCTCTCTCTCTTTTTTTTTTTCTTTATTGATTTCTTCCTACAACCATCTCCTGGCAAGATTAGAAGACCAGAATTCAGAGAAAATTGAAGTAGATACACTTTTTAGTGTAAATTATTTCATTTCACTGGAGTTTCTTATAGGACACTTCAAATGGTGTATATCTCACTGGATCTTTTATAAACAACCTCCAACCCTATTTTCCAGAGACAATATAAGTGAAAAAGAACTGCATGACTTTCAGTTAGTGGCAAGGTCTTCATGTTCCAATCGTCCCACTCTCCGGGTACATTCACAATCAGGGCAGCCGTCCTGGGGTTCAGGCTGTAGAAAGACAGTCCCCAGACCAACCTGAATTTTGCAATTCCCACCTGCTTTGGCAGAAGCATAGCCATGAGCTTGGTAGTTGGAGCCATGGGACTTTTTGGAGGAAGGGCCAGGCCACTGAATCTCATTCCACCCACAAAGAGGAGTACAGCCCAAGGTCAAAGCCAAGGACTGGCACAAACCTTCCTCTCAGGACTGCTATGTACCCAGGAGCACAGGAACAAAGAAGGTCTGGCTGTCCCTTTTCTCTCACTTGATTCTCTGTGTCTAGAGACAAGGGGGTGATCAGAGAGGCCTGTGACTCTTCAGACACATTTGCTCCCAGGATGCTGAAAACATCACACTGAGGTGATGCTGCCCCTTTTCAGCAGAATGCTTCCTGGGATACCTTTGTCTGTGTCTGTCTAGTTCAATAATGTCTGTCCTGGGTCTCCATCTATTTCACTCTCCCTGCTTCTCTGCATCTGTCAGATTATTTCTGAGTATGTGTGTGTGTGCATGCGTGCATGTGTACATGTATCCGCCTGTCTCTCCCTCCAAGTGTGTGTCCTTCTTTATCTCCTTCTATCTGTCTCCCTCTTTTTCAGTCTGCGTGTCCTTCTTGTCTCTTTCTCTCTCTGTCCTGTCTCTGTCTCCCTCTTCTACAGTCTGTCTATGAACATCCATCTATAACTATCCCGATTGTCCAGTCAACCAGGGCTGCATTATGACGTTCATGGGCCCAGCACTTTTGCCTTCATGGGCTCCTTCATGTATGAAAAAAAAATTACAACACATTTTATGATTGCATTGGCATAGAGGCAAATATAATCCAGGATGGACTCATAACTGTACACTCATTATTATTATATTTAGCTTTTCTCTTGATTAATAAAATTTAATATTTTATAGATTTCCTAAAATTATTGTGAGGCTGCAGTCAGAGTCTTTATTTATACACACACCTCTGCACACATATACCACACTCTTCCAATAGGTGGTTGAGGGGGGACCTGCATTTCCAGCCTAGAAAATTCTAAGCAAGACCATCTAGTTTACTTCTCCTCTAAGCTTTGAGGCTAAAGTTATTTCGTTCCTGTACATTCTTTTACTCCTCACAGATAGGATGGTAACACTTGTCTTGTCCTTATCCAGGAAGGTTAAGATCGAAGCTTCTGGTGAGAGGTTCGGGATAGAAACAAAGTGGGTGTTCCTGCACGCTTCCTTCTAGGTTAGCTACGAGGAGTTCTCCATGCAGCCCGGTCCACTCCACTAGACATCTGCCTTGGGAATGCAGCTGAAGCTTCAGCAGGATCAGATGCTCCTTTCCTCACCTCATTTCCTGCCTCTCCTGCTGGGAGACCTGGCTGGATGAAGGCAGAAGGGTGTGCAGCCATGCTTCTTCCTATCCACAACCATGTACTGGTGCCCCATGGTGACGCAACTCACACCGCCATCATCTGAGGATGCCGTGGCACCTCACACATAATAAAGCTTCATCGGTCTCTCAGAGAACCAGCAGGGCAGCGATGTATGGTGTGCATAAGAACAGGCAAATTTGATCACCTTGGCTCATGAAGACAGAATAATCATTTGCCTCCAAACCTAACCGTCATCCACACGCTATCCCCAGAGATAGTTTTCAGGTATATTATTTGGTTCTTTAACTCGTTTCTATAATAGTCGTAATTAAAAAGTCCTCCTCAAATCCCTAAGCTTTTGGCTATTTTCTTGGGAAATAGAATAAAATGAAATTGATTTTCTTCTTTATCAGTAAAGCTTATAAATTGAAGGCACAAATCCCAGGAAGCCAGCACTTTAAATTTATCTTAATGCTACTAATTGGACCAAAAAGATGTCCTCTTTTGCTTGTTAAAGATTTGAAAAAACAACTAAATCCCACCTGTTTCAATTGTACTTTCCTATTTCCATTGGCCCCAGTAAAATAAAAACAGGTCCAATGTGGTCTTTTAGATAAGATTTCTTGCTTTTCAAAGGATCACTTGGCCCCGAACCTTTTTCACCTGTTTTGTTTACAATAATGCCCTCTTCCTATTCGCTTGTATTTGCTAATGGGTTTCTCTCTCTGATCCTTCAGTGTTACCTACACACATTTACCTTCTAATTTCCTTCTGGTCTCAGAGACCTGTCAACAATTCACCTTATCAAAGATGAGAGGAAAAATTAAAATTATAAATCTAATAATGGTAATACCTTAAGGCATAAATTTCTGTCCTTTCAATACCCTATGCATATCTAACTCAGTTCTCTGATATTTCCATTGGTTTAAACCAATCACAAAATTCTCATCTTTCAACAAGCAAGGACACAAAAAGGATGAATGACAAAGAGATCACATTCCTAATAACATATTCATAAAGGTTCCCTTTTGAATGGTCACATGAAGTCTGTAAGTAAGGCTCAACACGTGATTTTCTAAGAAATTCAAACCTCATCATCTGAAGAAAGAATGACACCTTTTTATTTATTAGCTAATTGTGATCACACTAGGGTTCACCCTGGAAGAAACATACAAAAGAAATGCAATGAAAACACAAAAGTGAATGCCTGTTTTATATTTCCCAACTCCTCCCCATCTCAGCAGCGTCAAAGAAACATAGAAATCATAGAGAAAATGGACCTTGTTGCAAAGGAAAATAATCTATTTAAAGTCATGACAAGATGTGCAGTGTTAACATTTCAAACCCAAACTTAAGATAAAAAGGGCAAGCCATGGAGAAGTAGGCTTCCCTGATGGCTCAGTGGTAAAAAAATCTGCCTGCCAATGCAGGAGACATGGGTTCAATCCCTGATGGAGGATAATCCCACATGCCTCAGAGCAACTAAGTCCACAGGCCACAACTATTGAAGTTAAGTCACTTGCTCAGTCGTGTCCAACTCTTTGCGATCCCATGGACTGTAGCCCACCAGGCTCTTCTGTCCATGGGATTTTCCAGGCAAGAATACTGGAGTGGGTTGCCATTTCCTTCTCCAGGGGATCTTCCCGATCTAGGGATCAAACTCAGGTCTCCTGCATTGCAGGCAGATGCTTTAACCTCTGAGCCACCAGGGGAAACTATGCTCTAAAGCCTAGGGGCTGTAACTATTGAAGCCTGAAGGACCAAGATGTGCTCCACAGCAAGAGAAGCCACTGCAATGAGAAGCTCGTTCACCACAACTATAGTCCCCACTCACAGCAAGTAGAAAAAGCCCCGCACAACAATGAAGACCCAGCACAGCCAAAAGTAGATAGATAAATAAAACAATTAAAAAAAAAAAAAGACTTGGAGAAGGCTAGTTGTACCAGCCAAGCCAGATTTTCTTTACATTGTTGGTTTCAGGAGACACATAGGTCCTGATCCCTTGGGCCCTCTCCTAAATTGATGGGACAAAGGAAAGTGAAGGGACTTCCTGTTCTGCTCATACGTATCAATTCTTCAGGGAGCTCTACCCCAGACTGCCTGAACATGTCTGAATTTGTTGAAATATAAAGGCTCTATTATAACATATAAAAATGGATATTATTATTAATGTGTTTCATTAAATAGTACTTCAAAACTCAACCTGATCCAAGTGGGAATTTGCTGTGTGACACAGGGAGCTCAACCCAGTGCTCTGTGACAACTGGGGTTGGGGGTGGAGAGGAAGACGGGAAGGGGGTTGCAGGGACGGGACATATGTGTACTGTGGCTGATCCATGTTGATATATGGCAGAAACCAACACAATATTGTAAGGCAATTATCCTCCAATTAAAAAATATATTTTTAAAAATTTATTTATTGTAATTGGAGGCTACTTACTTTACAATATTGTAGTGGTTTTTGCCATACATTGACTTGAATCAGCCACAGGTGTACATGTGTTCCCCATCATGAACTCACCTCCCTCCCTATCCCATCCCTCAGGGTCATCCCAGTGTGAAGGGACTTCCCTGGTGGTCCAGTGGCTAAGACTCCATGCTCCCAATAGAAGGGGCTCGGGTTCAATCCCTGGTCAGAGAACTAGATCCCACATGCGACAGCTAAGAGTTCCTAAGAGTTTGCATGCCACAAATAAAGATCCCACATGCTGCAACTTAGACCTGGTGAAGTCCGATAGATAAATAAATGAAAATAAACATTAAAAAAAAAAAAAACAATGTGTTAGAAAAAGAAAATAAATAGACTTTCTTCTTTGCAAGGAAAAAACAAAATTTCAGTCCTGTGTAACATAAGCAAACACTGCTGCTGCTGCTAAATCACTTCAGTCGTGTGCGACTCTGTGTGACCCCATAGACGGCAGCCCACCAGGCTCCCCCATCCCTGGGATTCTCCAGGCAAGAATACTGGAGTAGGTTGCCGTTTCCTTCTCCAATGCATGAAAGAGAAAAGTGAAAGTGAAGTCGCTCAGTCTGTCCGACTGTTAGCGACCCCATGGACTGCAGCCCACCAGGCTACTCTGTCCATTGGATTTTCCAGGCAAGAGTACTGGGGTGGGGTGCCATTGCCTTCCCCCAAGCAAACACTAACATCACAGAAAACAAAGTTACCACCTAGCTCAGAGTCCTGGAGCATTCTGAGGTACTGTGGAGGCTCAGGGGTCACTACAGGGCAGAGGAAAACCGATGGAAACAAGTGCCATTTCTATGATTTCAACACAGTGGTTCTTCCATAAAACACTGTTGCAAGAATGATTCTAGTACTTAAAAAAATTAGCTTGAAAATACAGATAATGCCTCTGACTTAAAATTTAGTACTTAAAAAAATTAGCTTGAAAATACAGATAATGCCTCTGACTTAAAATTAAAAAAAATTAAATAAAACTTTTCCCTGAAAAATAGGAATTTGTGCCATTTAAAACAATTTTTTTCTTCAAATTTTTCTTGCAATAGTGTTGATAAAGCTAAAAACTGGAAATTACCTAAATATCCAATAATCAAGTTTTAACATATGGTTAGTATAGAGTTTTCGGGGAAGGCAATGGCACCCCATCCCAGTACTCTTGCCTGGAAAATCCAATGGACGGAGTAGCCTGGTGGGCAGCAGTCCATGGGGTCGCTAACAGTCGGACAGACTGAGCGACTTCACTTTCACTTTTCTCTTTCATGCATTGGAGAAGGAAATGGCAACCCACTCCAGTATTCTTGCCTGGAGAATCCCAGGGATGGGGGAGTCTGGTGGGCTGCCGTCTATGGGGTCACACAGAGTCGGACACGACTGAAGTGACTTAGCAGCAGTAGCAGTATAGAGTTTTAGGCAATATTAATAATGATAGTGTAGTTTTAAACATTTTGACATGGCAAGATGTTCATAATAAACTTGAAAGTTCAAACAGATTTTTTAAAAGATTAAATATGGCATAATCTCATTTTATATTGTCTATGTATATATCATGTAGGAAATTATATGTTTATGTTATATAAAATATAAATACAATATGAATATGTATTTGTGTCCATTAACCTCTTACTGTCTCTCTCTACCCTAAAAATCCATACAAAGCTTAATAACACTAGTATCTCAAGGCAGGACAAAAAGAAGGAAAGGAATTGAATTGAACAAATAAAGCTGAACTCCTTCAGCAAGCAGAAAGAGGGAAAAAATGAGAAATACACATAATATGATTCTTGTCTTCTCATACAAGGTGGTTATATATTGTTTCTAATCACTTCAGATGACTTAAGCACATGAGTTTTGGAATCAAAAAGGTTTCGAGGCATTCTACCTTTTCCATTTCCACTTTGCATGCATCTTACCCTCTCCATTAACCTTTTCCTTCCTTTTCCATTACTGCTGAAGATATTTCTGCTTCTCTCATGTCATCATTTCAGCAAACACAAGTAGAAATGCTGTCAAGGCACCTGGCACCTGCTGTGTGCTCAATATACAGTCTCTTCCTCTCTCTTCTTACTGTCAATTGTGCCTAGAAACATCTTCAAGAATAATGAATGTAGGCCATTTTCTTTGAAAGCTCCTAAATCGGCAGTATAATTGTGCAGCAAAGTGAGGTTTGGGGCCTTCCCAAGGACCAAACATTTGAAAATGAGAACAAGATGCTGAATAAACCAAACCACAGCCAGTTTGTAGTCATTATCCTCTGGACCTGGCTCCCGAGTTCTGGTTAAACAGAAGGGTGCTGTCTGTTGGCTTGGCTTCACTCTCCAGTGGTTTTCCCAGTGATCTTGGCCCCACTTGAATTCCCATCTGTGTGCCTTTGAACACTGTGCGCACTCTGTGCAGATGAGAAGCACAGGCACATGGCCGCAGCAGCTGGCGCCGGCTCTGCCCCACAGGCTGCAGGCGTCACTGTCTGGCCAGCCTCACCACTGACAAGTGGCCGGGGCTGCAATCCACTGCCTCTCTCAGACTAGAATGAAACAAAGTCCACTCACCCCTCTACTCCATGAATACAGAGAATAAACTCACAATTAAGTGCAGTTTTGTTTCATGTTGTTTTATTCCTAGGAAAACTTGCAGACTCAAGAGAAAAATCCCAACTGATTCTAGGCAATCTCTCAGGGTAATAACATCTTCAATTAAAAGGATGAAAGATCACAATCATGTACCTTTACACAAGTAACAGTGGCTCTGCCAGTTACCATCCTTGTGGCTCTGGGCAAGTTATTAAACCTCTGTGCTTTAGTGTCCCTATCTGTAAAATGGGGCTGTTGTTGCTTAGTAGCTGAGTCATGTCTGACTCTTTTGCAACCCAATGGACTATAGCCTGCCAGGCTCCTGTGTCAATGGGATTCTCCAGTCAAGTATACTAGAGTGGGTTGCCATTTCCTCCTCCAGGAGATCCTCCTGACCCAGGGATCAAACTTGTGTCTCCTACATTGGCAGGTGGGTCCTTTACTACTGAGCCACCTGGGAAGCCCAGAAAATGGGGTAAAAACATAATAATAGTAAAGGGTTATTATGATATTAAAGAGTCAAATCTACAAAACACATCATCTTAGGTGGGGAGAAAAAAGGCAATTTCAGTGAGCATTTTCTTTGTATTAGATGATTTCATATATGATCTCGTTCATCTCTATGAGCAAACTATAAATGTGTGCTCTTGATCTCAATTTACAAAAAAGAAAACAGAGTCTCAAATAGAATAAAGTGACTTGCTGGCATGTGACTGAGTTGGAATTTGAACAAGAGGTTGACTGAATCCAGATCTTTGTACCACACCATGCATATAGCATTAATAATGGTGATAACAGCTACCATTTACCTCATTCTCAATTCTGTGCCCATTATTTCACTTCATTCTTATAAGAATCCTTAGTAATAGTACAAAGGACCAGCCCCTGCCACTGCCAATGGTGCCGCCAACTCAATCTTCTGTCACTGGTGGCATCAGTGATGGACATGCCAACCAAAGATCACAGTCCTCACCCTTGTTCGAAATGATTAGGAATTTAGCTCCCACAATAGCACACTAGGTATTCATTTGCTAAAAATAGTAAGTGCTTAAAGAATCATACAAAAAACGTAATTCATGTACCCAAACTGGAAAGGACTCCGTAGTTCTAAAATGAAAACAGAGACATTTGTGAGCAGCAGTCTCCAGTATTTCTTTATTAGCAACCTATTTTTAAGAACATATTCTTGGTTTACTCACACCAAAGACTTAAACACCTGATGAAATATATATAAAAATGACTTCTGGTATTGTTCCCAAATTTCTACTTTGGCATTGTTGACTCAGAACATAACAAGTGGTAGAGGGGAGAAAAGAGGAGACGAGGCAACAAAAGGAAAGAGAAAGAGAAATGGGTGGGAGGGAAGGAATGGCAAAAATGACAGATGCCAGGAGAATGCGCCAAAGAGAAGGGGTGAGGAGAGGCAAGAGAGGAAAGGAAACAGACAAAAAAAGTGATTTCTGGCCATCTGTTTTCTCAAAAGCTTTCAAGGTAGGAAAGTATTTAACTCTTCTGGCCAAATAACGTATATCTTACCATGTTTTCTGAAATCACATCTATGTTTGGAAACTTTCAACCTAATTCTTCCTATTTCATTTTTGGATTCTGAGGAGACACAGGTGAGGCCCCTGGGGTCCGCATGGCTGGTACAGGAATCACAGTTGTGCTCTGGCTCTAAAAAGCAGGGAGACTGACTGAGGCCGTGGCCCCCACGGACTCCACTTCTGCCTTGGACAGCTGGCAGACATTACCCCGGGCACCACAGCTGAAGCCAGCACTTTCATATGCTGCACTCACTTGATAATGGCCACTGAAGTGAAGTGAAGTTGCTCAGTCATGTCCGACTCTTTGCGACCTCATGGACTGTAGCCCACCAGGCTCCTCCATCCATGGGATTCTCCAAGCAAGAATACTGGAGTGGGTTGCCATTTCCTTCTCCAGGGGATCTTCCCAACCCAGGGATCGAACCCAGGTCTCCTGCATTGCAGGCGGATGCTTTAACCTCTAAGCTACCAGGGAAGCCCCTGATAATGGCCACTACCTGTCTCTAACAAGCCATCAAGATCACAGTCATCTCTTCCCCACAAAGGCTCCTCCTGTATCTTCTGTAACAACATCCCACCAAAGCTCCCAAGGCCTGCTGAATAGTGCAGGTTGATTGATAACAACTGTGTCTTCCAGCGGACGATTTCACCCATGAGGATCACAGATGGCCAGATGACTCGAGGTAATTTTCTCACCAAAGAACACTGGGCTCAGGCATGCAGGCCACATTCAGCAGAGAATCCTTCCCAGTCAAATTCACAGAGGAGATCTTTCACAGCCGTAAGCTTTTATTTGAGTTGTTATCAGAGTCTTCCATCACTGACTGTTTAAGAAAATATTAAAAGACTCCACACAGACTCCCCATTACTACTTCAGTTCCCCAGACTGGCTGTGCACACTGACAAGCAGTCTAAGGGAAGCATGCCAGTGATGTCTGCTATCTGCTTCCTCAGGTGTGTAAAAACTCTTCCCCAGGGGCCAGTTGGGCTCCTCCGCCAGCAACAGTGACAAGAGGAATGGAACAGAGTGCAATCAAACCTCTGCTGACTTTGGGGAGGGGGTGGAATGTCACATAATTGGGGTATAGAATGAATTATTCATTCCAGTCATTGTATTCAGCACTTAGAAAATTCTGAACATAGTTTTTGCCTAAGGGAAAGCACAATATGATGAGTAAAACCATTTTGGAGTGAAATTCACTTACTTTTAAATCCTGGCTTTGCCATAAACACATTAACTTCAAACAAGTTACTTGGCTTCTCTAAACCTTGGATTCCTCATCATTGAAACAGGAATAACATCTACCTTGAGAGATGAGAGTGGGCTTCCCTGGTGGCTCAGACAGTAAAGAATCCGCTTGCAATGCAGGAGATCTGGGTTTGATCCCTGAGTCCAGAAGATACCCTGGAGAAGGGAATGGCTATCCACTCCAGTACTCTTGCCTAAAGAACAGAGGAGCCTGTTGGACTACAGTCCATGAGGTTGCAAAGAGTCAAGCATGACTGTGCAAACTAACACTTTCACTGAGAGGTGAGGGTAAGATCATATAGGTGTGGCAGACAAATTAATTTAAATTAGTTCTAAATTGTATTGTTCTCCATTAAAAAATTTTTTTTGTCCCTTTTCCTTTCTGACAAGTAAGTAAACGCTATCATTCTTTGACACATGGATTTGTGCTCATCAAAAAGTGGAGGTAAGCAGATATCAAAGGCTGTTCTTGTCTTATGTAATCACTAAAGTTCAGTGGGAAAACTGCCTAGCAATAATTAGAAAGTGTGATGTTGAAAGATATCATTTATAATAGCAACTAAGGACACAAAGACCTAAATTGGTTAAAGATATGAGTAGGTAAAGCTACAGATAGAAAAATTTAATACTATAAAATTATAAAGATTCCAGTTCTCCCTCAAGTCTATAATTTTAATGTAATTCAGTAAAAATACTGGAAACTTCCACGCCAATAATAAAACTTATGCAAAAGAGCAAAAAGCCAAGAATGGCCAAGGCACTCCTGAAGAAAAATGTATAGAAGGTGGGAAAGTGGTGCCTAGTCAGATTTAAAGCTTACTATAATGGCATAAAAGCCAGTGACATTATGATATTAACACAGACACACAGATAATGGCACACAACAGTCCAGAAATGAATCCATACACATATGGAAACTTGGGAGATAACAGTGAAGTCATTGCAGATCACTGGGGAAAATAAGTGGTGCTGAGACCATATAAACAATCACATTCCTTTTTCATGCAAGATCAATTAAAACTGCAGTATTTATGAGTATGTATGTGTATGATAAAGCTGGATTAGGAAGTAATTTGGGAGAAAATAATTTTAATAATAAGACACTAATCTATAAACCATAAGGAACAGTTTGATATATTTAATCATCTTAATTTTTTAAATTTATTAACAGACATTACTTTAAAAAATACAAAAAGTGAAACTATAAATCACAAAATGAGGGCAGAAACTGCAACATAAATGACACTTGATTTATAAGCAGAATATATAAGGACTTCTACAAATCAATTTAGAAGCAAAATAGCAAAATAGGTAAGATGTGAAAAGATATTTCAGAAAAGAGGAAATAAAACTACCAATAAACAAATGAAAATCTTCTCAACGTAATTAATTTGTCAAAAAAGCACACTGAACTGCAAAATGTAATCTTCACAGGCCAATTTGATAACTATTCAAAATTCTGACAAAACCGAGTATGGAAAAAAATATGTGAAACAACAGGATTTCTGCTATTTTATGCATATTGAAAATTATTTTAATCCTTTTTGGGAAATAATTTTGCATTATCTAGTAACATTAAAAATTGTGCTGATCTCATTCAGCAATGTCATTCTTAACTATACATATGTATATTTGGGTAAATCCTTCCATGCAGGCACCAGAATGTACAAGAGAGCTGCCTGGAAGCATTATTCATGATAGGCTTCAACTAAAACCAAAAAAATAGGTTCCTCAAGGGTAGACAGATGAATAAACTGTGGTTTAATTACACAATGAAATGCTACATCACAGCAAAAATGTCCATCAACAAAGGCAAACCTCACAAACCATGTAGAATGAAAAAAAGCAAGTTGCAGAAGAATAGACATAAATTATATCATTAATAAAAATTTCAAAATTACACATTAAACAATATATTATTTAGGAATATATATCTATAGACTAGAGTTATGTTAAAAAGCAAGATATTAATAAACACAAAGAAACCTTAGCTCAGTCAGTGAATGTCGGAGGCACAACTAGGGAGGTTTAGAAGGGGCCTCCAACAGAACTGGTAATACTCTATTTCTTAAACTAGATGAGAGTTTGCATTATATTAATTTCCATAGAGATAGAAAGGTCAACCCACTCCAGTATTCCTGCTTTCAGAATCCCATAGAAGAGCCTGATAGGTTACAGTCCAAGAAATGGCAAAGAGTCGGACACGACCTAGCAACTAAACCACCATTCTCCACGTATCTTATATGGGATATATATTTTAAAGTTATAAAATGATGTTAATGGACTTATGGTATCCAACAAAGACCAATATGATGTTTTGAGAGGTTTGATGGTCATTATTACAGGAGAGTTTTGTCTTGTGCTCAGCTGCATCCAACTCTTAGCAACTCCATAACTGTAGCCTGTGAGGCTCCTCTGTCCATGAGATTTTTCAGGCAAGAATAATGGAGTGGGTTGCCATTTCCTCCTCCAGAGGATCTTCCTTACCCAAGGATGGAACCCATGTCTTTTGTGTCCCCCTGCGTTGGCAGGCAGATTCTTTACCACTGCACCACCAGGGAAACCACTTATTGTGAGAGAAGGATTTTTTATATTCTCAGAAGCTACCCAAAGTCAACAGCCTCTACTTCTGGAAGATATGGTATGCAAACATAAAGCCTGGAATCACTTTTGCCATTTTCCTCCCGACAAAGAAATACATCTTAGGCTCAAAAGGAAGAATGAAATTGGTGCAATGATGATGCTATTAAACTGCTGAATCAAACCAATTCTGGTCCATTATCAGTGAACCATGCAGACATATAAGTCAACATACCCCCCTGTTTTTTTTAAATATATAACTGTTGGAAGGATAGTTTTATTAAATACTAAGAAACCATCAATTAAGGAAAAATAAAATGGGAGAACTTAATGGAAGATACACAAAAACAGACTTACAAACAGAGAAAACAAATTTATAGTTACCAAAGGGGAAAGGCAAGGAGGGGAAACATAAATCAGAAGCATAGGATTAACATACGCAAAAAACTATAAATAAAATAAGAAAGCAACAAGGATTTACTGTATAACACAGGAAACTATATCCAATACCTTGTACTAACCTATAATGGAAAATAATATGAAGAAATATATATATGTATAATGGATTCACTTTGCTATACACCTGAAACTAACACAATATTGTAAATCAATCATGTTTAAATTTAAAAAAAAAAAAGAATAAGGAGGAAAACATTTGGAGTAAAGAGAGAGAGCAGAAGAGGAGAAAGATTTACATCCCTATTTGTAACTATTGTCCATTAAAGACCTCAAGATGGTTATTAGGCACTGCCTCAGTTCAGTTCAGTCGCTTAGTTGTGTCTGACTTTTGTGACCCCATGATCTGCAGCACGCCTGGCCTCCCTGACCATCACCAACTCCCGGAGTTCAGCCAAACCCATGTCCATCAAGTTGGAGATGCCATCCAGCCATCTCATCCTCTGTTGTCCCCTTCTCCTCCTGTCCTCAATTTTTCTCAGCTTCAGGGTCTTTTCAATTGAGTCAGCTCTTTGCATGTGGCCGAAGTACTGGAGTCTCAGCTTTAGCATCATTCCTTTCAAAGAAATCCCAGGGCTGATCTCCTTCAGAATGGACTGGTTGGATCTCCTTGCAGTCCAAGGGAATCTCAAGAGTCTTCTCCAACACCACAGTTCAAAAGCATCAATTCTTCGGCGCTCAGCCTTCTTCACAGTCCAACTCTCACATCCATACATGACCACTGGAAAAACCATAGCCTTGACTAGACATACTTTAGTCAGCAAAGTAATGTCTCTGCTTTTGAATATGCTATCTAGGTTGGTCATAATTTATCTTCCAATGAGTAAGCGTCCTTCAATTTCATGGCTGCAATCACCATCTGCAGTGATTCTGGAGCCCAAAAATATAGTCTGACACTGTTTCCACTGTTTCCCTATTTATTCCCCATGAAGTGATGGGACCAGATGCCACGATCTTCGTTTTCTGAATACTGAGCTTTAAGCCAACTTTTTCACTCTCCACTTTCACTTTCATCAAGAGGCTTTTTAGTTCTTCTTCACTTTCTGCCATAAGGGTGGTGTCATCAGCATATCTGAGGTTATTGATATTTCTCCTGGCAATCTTGATTCCAGCTTGGGCTTCTTCCAGCCCAGCGTTTCTCATGATGTACTCTGCATATAAGTTAAATAAGCAGGGTGACAATATACAGCCTTGATGTACTCCTTTTCCTATTTGGAACCAGTCTGTTGTTCCATGTCCAGGTCTAACTGTTGCCTCCAGACCTGTATATAGGTTTCTCAAGAGGCAGGTCAGGTGGTCTGGTATTCCCATCTCTTTTAGAATTTTCTACAGTTTATTGTTATCCACACAGTCAAAGGCTTTGGCATAGTCAATAAAGCAGAANGTACTCCTTTCCCAATTTGGAACCAGTCTGTTGTTCCATGTCCAGTTCTAACTGTTTCTTCCAGACCTGCATACAGATTTCTCAAGAGGCAGGTTAGTTGGTCTGGTATTCCCATCTCTTTTAGAATTTTCTACAGTTTATTGTTATCCACACAGTCAAAGGCTTTGGCATAGTCAATAAAGCAGAAATAGATGTTTCTCTGGAACTCTCTTGCTTTTTCCATGATCCAGCACGTGTTGGCAATTTGATCTCTGGTTCCTCTGCCTTTTCTAAAACCAGCTTGAACATCTGGAAGTTCACGGTTCACGTATTGCTGAAGCCTGGCTTGGAGAATTTTAAGTATTACTTTACTAGCATGTGAGATGAGTGCAATTTTGCAGTAGTTTGAGAACTCTTTGGCATTGCCTTTCTTTGGGATTGGAATGAAAACTGACCTTTTCCAGTCCTGTGGCCACTGCTGAGTTTTCCAAATTTGCTGACATATTGAGTACAGCACTTTCACAGCATCATCTTTCAGGATTTGAAAGAGCTCAACTGGAATTCCATCACCCCCACTAGCTTTGTTTGTAGTGATGCTTCCTAAGGCCCACTTGACTTCACATTCCAGGATGTCTAGCTCTAGGTGAGTGATCACACCATCATGATTACCTGGGTCGTGAAGATCTTTTTTGTACAGTTCTTCAGTGTATTCTTGCCACCTCTTCTTAGTATCTTCTGCTTCTGTTAGGTCTATACCATTTCTGTCCTTTATCGAGCCCATCTTTGCATGAAATGTTCCCTTGGTATCTCTAATTTTCTGGAAGAGATCTCTTGTCTTTCCCATTCTATTGTTTTCTTCTATTTCTTTGCATTGATTGCTGAGGAAGGCTTTCTTATCTCTTCTTGCTATTCTTTGAAACTCTGCATTCAAATAGGTATATCTTTCCTTTTCTCCTTTGCTTTTTGCTTTCCTTCTTTTCAGAGCTATTTGTAAGCCCTCCTCAGACAGCTGCCTAGGACAAGAGAAAACTGCTCAAGTGTAGACAAATGAGCAAGAACTTTGGCGTAGCACTAATAGCTAGGGGGACAAATTTTTTAAATTAACATTCTGATTTTAAAGGTAGTGGGCTTTAAAATTAGAAATTAATATTTCTAAAAATAAAAATGCTAATCCTTACATGTCTGAGTTTGTAGATCAAGATTCAAATCTGCTGCACATGCAAGGCCCTGAGATAGAATTTCCCAAAGTAAGCTTTAGAAAACACTACTCTCTCTCATGAACAAAGGGTTCATGTTCATATAGGTTTAGGAAATGCTATATGTTGCAACCTGTTCATATTGATTCACAATGCACCCTAGAATTTTAAAGCCCTGCAATGAATCTTTCTCTAAACTCATTTGAGCAATGAACGTTTCCAGAGGGACATCTACCACAAGCAAAGAAACTATAACTGCACCAAACAGATTTTGGAAAAGCGCTGTCTCTATATGGGCAGGAGGTCAGTCTGTCTGCCAGGATGCCACGCCATTATTCTCTCACTCAGTATATAAAGCGGAACTCTATATCACACTTAATGCACTCTTACAGAGTGACATTTTTCCATCTCCTAGTGGAGCGATGGCTTTTAGTCAGGTGTGAATTCACCACAAGGTGAAGCTCAACATCCTCTGGATCTGAGTGCTTCTGCTGTCATAGCAACAAACTGTTGATGAAAGTTTCTACCAGTAACTGTTGAATCACACAGCTTTGCCAAGAAAACAGTAAGAGAGCAACCTGTAATAGCATCCCAATTCCATGCCTGTCCCCTTAAACTAAGGGGCTTCCCAGGTGGCTCTCGTGGTAAAGAAGCCACCTGCCAAAGCAGTACATATAAAAGATGCAGGCTCGATTCCTGGGTCGGGAAGATCCCCTGGAGGAGGGCACAGCAACCTGCTTCAGTACTCTTGCCTGGAGAATCCCATGGACACAGGAGCCTGGTGGGCTACTGTCCCTAAGGTCGCAAAGAGTTGGACATGACTGAAGCGACTTATCATGCAAGCACTCTTTAAACTGCTTATGATTGCATTTACTGTTTGCTTCATAGATTAGAAATCAGACAAGGAGGACTGAGACTAGCATTTTAAAAATAATATCAGAATAAAATTAGAATTTATTAAGTTCTGACTATAGAACTGCTGGCTATCTTTTATTGATTGAAGAAATATGGGCCACGGAAATAGCTTTAACTCATGCTCCACTCAAGGTCCTTGAATTGCTTGCTTGGAGATTCCTGACATGAAATAATGAGTAATGGGAGAAGAGGCTGATCAGAGATAAGGCTGTATTATTGGAGGTTGGGAGAGCTGAGGGCAAACTCATGAAAGCCCACCACATGCTTGCTCCAGGCCACTGAGTGGTTAAAAGACTTACAGAGACAGATTTCACAGCTGGGTCCTCCAACTTCACTTTGCACAGCAGGTTGTGTTTTTAAAAGGCTGCGGATAAATTATAATCTTTATAAAAACTTTAAAAAATTAATATAAATTGGAATAGGTTCAGAGTCTATATTAAGTTAGAGAATTAGAACGAAACTTGCTCACATATATACATAAATATATATGTAACCCACAAATACACACATATATAATCTATGCATAGTTTAAAAGAGTTGTTCATTATTGACAGATGACAGTTAAGTAAAATTCACTCTAACTATAAATACATTTTACAAGATTAAAGAAAGAACATACCAAAATATGTCTGACTTTGGAAGTTATGATTATGACTGGTCTTTTTCTTTCCTTTAGTTTTATGTTCCAAAGTTTCTGTGATAAATGAGACTCTCATCTCTGAGCCATATAACATGTTCCCACTGAATCAAGCAGTGAGGTGCCACTGGCTTTGGAAACTGTCAGAGACACTTAACAATAGACCTCCATAGGATATAAAGCACAAGAGTGCCATAAGGACTGTATGTGGTGAGGAAACTCCCAGAAATAGCATTCCACCATCCCAGGCAAAGTGGTAAAGAATCCACCTGCCAATGCAGGATATGCAGGAAATGCAGGTTTGATTCTTGGGTCAGGGAAGATCCCCTGGAGGAAGGAAGGCTACCCATCCCCATATTCTTGCCTGAAGAATTCCATGGACAGAGGAACCTGGCAGGCTGCAGTCCACAGAATCTCAAAGCATCGGACATGACTTAGCGACAGAGCATGTGTGGTATAGCAAAAACACATCTTGAGCAGATATTTAGATTGTTTCCAACTGTTCCCTATTATAAACATGGTTGTGATGTAAGTTTTTTGCTCAAATTTTAGCTTTTTCTAAGAATAAAAGTAATATTAACGAGTCAATGAATATTAATATCTTAAGCCTTTCAATGCATGCTGCCTATTGCTTTCCAGACTGATATAACAGGAAATATCTCTATCAGGAATATACAAATGGGTCTATACTAGGTTTAAGCATTAAAACTTGTGTTTTACCTTTACCAACTTGACAAACAGAAAATGTCATCAGAGGAGTTTTCATCTTCTTTGAATGCTAGGAAGGCGAAAGCTTTTCCTGTAAATTCATTTGCCATTTAGATCTCCTCTTTAGTGAATTTTGAGTTCTTCCTCTCACTTATCTATTAATGTTTGGGTTTTCTCCTTCAAGATACACATAAACTTTGGCTTAGCCATTGAAGAATTCTCCTGCAACGCAGGAGACACAGGAGACGTGAGTTCAATCCCTGGGTCGGGAAGATCCCCTCGAGGAGGAGATGGCAACCCACCTCAGTATTTTTGGCTCGAAAATCCCATAGACAGAGGAACCTCACGGGCTACAATACATAGGATCACAAAGAGCTGGACATGGCTAAAGCAACTTAGCACATAAACTTTTTACATTAAGGTTATTAACTTTTATTTAAATATGTATTATGAATATTTTTCTGGTTGTGTTTTAAGTTTTATGTAATAAATGCTGTTTTTTTCTACTTTTCCTGGTAGTCAAAATCCTTCTACATTCTGAGATCAAATAAATACCCATTAAATTTCCTTAGAGTTTTTTATGATTTTTTTTCATTTATATTCTAATCCTTGGAGGTTTTTATTTCTGTCTACAATATGAGATGAAAATATAACTTGATGCTTCCCCAGATAACTAATTTTCTCAACATTTTTTTCCCTAACAATGCCTACTTTATGAAATACATTAACTTATTCCATATACCAGGATATATCTCTTTAATTTTTTAAGTTTATAAATGCAACAAACCTCACATCACTGAAAGGACTATAAGTGAACCTTTGAACACTTTTATAAATGGCCTCTCTTCTCCCCACAATAATCTCTTTTATCTGTTTTGTAAACATTGATACATTCACCAAGCTGCTCAAAACAAAATACAGCCCTCTGTGCCCATTCTGTATAGATTCTCTCTGTTACTCTTTACCTCACTGCAGTGTCCACCAATCTAGTGAGCATCTTAGTTACCCCTGTACTCTCAGTATTCACAATCCTTAGGGCACACACAGTCGGTCCCAAGGGAGTTCTGTAGGGGGCTGGGACAGGAGAGGGTTTGCAGGTTTAAGAAGATGACACTTGATGATAGAGATGAAAGGAACGGTAAAATGAACACATCATGCTGCCTCAGTGGGGGAAAAGAAAGCATTCTTCTCCACTGGCACTTACTCAGAGTGACATGAAGGTGGAAAAGCTATTCACAGTTCAAGTACAGATGCAATGAAAGAACATTAGACTACAAACAAAGAAGCCTGAGGTTCCAGTCCTGATTCTGCCTCTAATGACCTTGGACAAGTCAATGGAGTTCCTGGGACCGTGAATCACTCATCTGTAAAATGAAGAGCTTGACTATTACAGGATGCAGTTTGGAAGTTCACAGCCCAATTATGCAAATATATTTAGTTCGGTTCACATGATGTCTTAAATTTTAATGTAATAGGGCGTAGCACTGTTTCTAAAAAGCTCTTTTGTCACGCAGCTAGTTTCAGTCGCTTCTGTTCCCTATTTGGCTTCAGATGAGGTCTAAACGATCCTTAAAGTCCCTCCATATTTCATAAATGTATCCAATCATATAAATGTATGAATCTGTCTGCTTCTTACCCCTCCATTGCTGCCACCTGGTCCAAGTCACCAGCCTCTCTCACCAGGATTATTGCATTGACCTCCTAATGGGTCCCCCATGCTTCCATCCTAGCTTTTCTGCAGTCTGTTCTCACTAGAAGCAGTTTTATTAAAGCATAAATAAAATTGCCACTCCATGTCTCCTAGTCAGGTGCATCTGCTTTGACCACTCTGTTTTAAGTAGCAGTCTCTTTTCCCATGCTTCTAATCACCCTGAACTGGCTCTGTTTTCCATATAGAATTGTCTCCTCTTTACATACTATGTAATAGTACTCCTGTGATGTAGATTTGATTTTGTTTTGATTTTGTCTGTTTTGTCCCACTGGAGCATAAGATCACTGAGGACAGGCCTTTGGGTCTATTTTATCTAGTGATTGCTTATAGCTCCAGTGCCTGGAATAGATCCTGGGATAAAAGGGATCCTCAATAAATTACTGTGACTAATTTTAAATTTATGAATAATTTCTTTCAGTCCAAGAATAAGTTCTTCTGGTTCTAAGAAGTGACATTACTTAAGTATCACTTCAAAATGAAGATAGGGAAGTCCAGTGGCTAAGACTCTGTGCTCTCAGTGCAGCAGTCCAAGGTTCAATCCCCAGTTGGGGAACTGTATCCCACATGCTGCAGCTAAGTGTTCACATGGTGCAACTAAAGATTCCACATGCCTCAACTAAGACCTGGTGCAGACAAATGAGTAATGTTTTTAAAAATGGACATAGGATCCTCTTTTCTAACCTTTCCAATTATAACAAACCACTTTACACCTACTCTACAGCTTGCAAAACTCTCAGCAAGAAAGTAACTTGCCAAGTCAACAAGGACTAGGGATACGCTTATTTAATAAGCAGGCCGATCCTTATGTCCCCACGGAGACATGAGTATAAACAAGAAAGAGACTTCTCTTCCACAGCCATCCATTAAAGAATCGATATGAGGATCAATTTATAAAACAAACATGGCAGCCAATTCCAAAAAGCAGGCTTGGCAACTCTCACATGAAATAGGTCAACATTACATGGTATCATCCATGTTCTTTGAGCCCATCATCCCTGGATGGGGCCATTCCAGGTGTGTTTGCTGAATTCAAACATGCTGACAATAAGATATTTTGTTTCTCAAGAGTCATACATTCTCCTTCCAAAACTACAAAAGGTCAGTATCACCAGCAGCCCCCCTCCCCGCCCCTGCCAACAAGAAAACAAAACCCTGACCTGCTTGCAACAGCTTTCAGGTAAATTTCTTCCAAGCATGGACTGAATGAGGACAGGCCCCCCTCACAAATGCAATCACTTTCACTAAGAATGGATGTGGTCTTCCTGCTCTGGAGTTCCCTGCCCCTCTCCTCTCCTCTCTGCACCTTCCATCAGCTAACGGTTTTGTGCAAGTCTGGTCAAAGAGTTCCATTTCAGAGACTAGCACAATCTAGAAAAAAAAAGGGGGAGGGAGGAACCATTCTAAGGTTGTCAATTTTTCATTATGTTGAGCAAAGGCACTCTTCAGGGTGTTCTGGCACATTCTGGGGAAATAACAAGTATATAATATCAAAATAAGTTTAATAATTTTAACTTCATGCAATACTTGGTTTTTCTCACAGTGTCAGCTATAGGTCAGAGAAAGTTTCTCAGGAGCCCGCATTTGGAGAGCACTGCTGTAAACGCCCCCTTATCTAGATGAATCCCTTATCTAGAATGAAAAAGCCTCAGAGGGATTCCGACACTGCCAAGATGGCACGACTCTAACTGAATGCCTCACTGGGCTTCAGACACGCACATCTTCTAGAGCAGTTCGAGTCTGGGAGAGAAGACAGCACTCGTTAGCAAGCTCCAGGATTTTGTGTCAGGTATATTCATAGCGAATGTGACAGTCCATGGTCTTTATGGAACTAAGCAATTAGCTTTCCTTTTTTCTATTCTTTCAGAATCCTTCAACAGCTTTTGCTGATCAGCAAACAGCACTTGGCAAGTGACCAGATATGCATGGCTTTATATGCAGAGAGCCACAGTAGGACAGTCAATCCTATTACAACCGGGTAGCTACCAGATAAAATTCTAACACAGACAGTGCAAACCAGTGGTGCACTGTGACAGCTA
>SJYX01000710.1:87509-113805 GCA_006410675.1 Oreotragus oreotragus | reverse complement strand
GGGGAAGGGGGGATCGGGGGTGCACCTAGGAATATATATATATAACATACATACACACACATGAGTTGCGATGTTTAAAAAATTGTAGAATTTACTTAAGATTCTATCTGACTTGTTTTGAAAAATCTAAAAACTTGGCAATAACAAGCCCTCCTTCCAGTGTGGCCACTGCTGCCTGGTGCTGTGAGGAGACAGGCTATGCCCTTTTCCCTGAGCTGAGTCATTTCATTACTACCCGGAGGCTGCAAGCACCTGTGTTGACCTCTGGCTTAGCGTATGGAAGGTTATTTACACTCGGCCTAATCCCTAAAAGGATTGAAAGAGGTTTAGAAGAGAAAGACAACAAGGAGAAAGGAGAGGAAGAAAAAGAAAGCACACTATAAAGCCAGGAATAGGGCCATGACCCAGTGTCTACCACACGATCCTATCCACTTAGCTGGAGGTGGGCTGCAAATTTGGTTCCAAACTTCTTCACAGCTGACTGCAGCTTATAGTCTAAAACCAAAGTCAAATAATCTCTGTTTAGTAGAATACAGTCTTTCTATAGTAAAAAACACTGAATCCTGTGAAGGTATTAAACATGAAACAGCAATACAAGGCCACACAAAGTGTCAAAATGTGTAGTATTGGTGACAACGTGATCTTACAAAGGAGCCCTTGGGTGGGCCAGGGAAAGACAGGAACATCACAGTTAGGCAGAGCGTATCCCCAGCTGCATAAAGTGAAATGCAATCCTGTCAAAACAATGGGAACAAAGCTGTGTCAGGTTCATTCAGTCGACAGGTACTGCCCATAATTTCCAGCAGCTCTACTTTCTTCCTGAAGTATTTTCTTTGAGTTGTTGTGAAACCAAGGGAGACATGAAGCTAGTTAAAAATGAAATGCCTCTTAGAGTTTACTGCATAAGTACCTCAGCTCTGAGACTTCAAGACCCAATTTCTTTCTTTCTTCAAATCAAGATCACCCACGTATGGTTTTGCTGACTACTTGGGTGTGGGAACTGAAGGGGAAGTTGAGGGTCAGCTGGCTGGGCTCAGGGAGGAAAGGGTCAGCTCAGAGCACCCTTCCCCGCCAATGGCTCCAGCGCCCCAGCACAGTGTATTGCTTCTGCTTTCTCTCTCTCTTGTATCTGCCTCAAGTAGCATCAAGACAAATTCTGGCAACCTCTCAACAATCTTACCTCTGTTTCCGCCTGTTGCTGATGGAGAGTTTTGCATGGCCTGAGTGAAATTAATGGCAAATCCATTTGGCAAAGCAAAACAAATCTTGAATTAACAAGCATCAGCAGTACCACTTCTCAGATATTAGTGGAGAAAGATATATTTCGTACATTTTCCTCAGTCAATATCTTCTCTGTATCAAAATGGGGAACAAAGAGCTCATCACATCAATAACGAAATTTCAAGCAGCCGTGGGGATATGACTACAATTTTCTCTCCTATGTAAATGGAGATCTATGAGTTCTACAGGGAACGGACTCTATCCAGACGAATCAATTAAAAAATTATAAAGCATTTTGGTCGCTGAGTCAGACGGACATGAGAACATCGAGTACTCCCCCCCCTCCTCTCTATACTGCTGAAGGTAGAAAGTTGAAATCTTTTTTCTGAGATATTGACTACATCCTCATATCAAAGCAGACACAGTCATTACAGAGTCTGCCAGTATTTCTGTAAGAAACCCTATCTGGGGAGGATTTACAGAATATTGGCTGCTTTTGATTCACAAAGAGCTGATTTTAAAGCCGGGGTCTCAGTAGCCATGAATTCACTACATTTGCATATCACACATAGTCATAGCAAAGTCATTTCCTGGGCCTCTGACCGCTAGCAATTTTACAGAGGTGATAATTAAGATAATGGTCTACTTTCTTTAGAAAATACATACTATTTTCAGATCTGAGAATTATGAAGATCAGATTCATATTCAGCCTCAGTACTGACACATTTTCCTTCAGAATCTTTATCTGATTCTCAGTGGGGCCCTGAAGAAAAGGTGGTAAAGCACGGTGGGGGTGGGGGCGGGGGTGGATGCAGATGCTCTTCTTTGGAACAAAGGAGGAAAGAGAGGCAGAGGGGAAGACAGTGAGAGGAATGCAGTTCTGCCTCGTCTGACTTTGGACCCCAGTGGGACAGAGCTTGGGTGGGATGGGAAGGCAGGCAACAGAGCAGATGATCTATCAAGACCCTGAACAGCCCAGTGACCGAGTCCAAGAGAAGAGAGGTCAGGGCAAGCTGGAAGGAGGAGGCAGATGGTTCCATAGGTTCATCAAGCAAAGGGTCACGATCAAGAGGAGAGACCTTGAGGATCCATAACTGGGGACAAGGGCTCAGGAACCTGAGTCAAAGTGTGTCGGAAAGGTCTCAATGCAGACACTGTCTGCTCCTGCCCGACAGCAGTCCTGGACTGGAAGAAGAAGAGTTGGAACTCTCTAGAAGGACGGGGGAGTTGGCCAAGGTGAGGCAGCTGCCTGGTGCAGAGGGGCTTTCGCTAGCACTACCGGCGCCTAGCCCAGTTCTCTCACCATTTACCATGCTATCTCTCAAGGACGCCTGAGCACAACTGTCCATGGGACACAACCCAATGATAACACAACCCTGGGCCACTTGTGACTGTTCCCCCAGAGCAGCTGAGCCTCAGACTGTATGTGGTCACCAAACCTAAAACAGGGCTGGAGAGTCAAATAAGGCCAAAATTGATAGTTTCCAACTTGCCAACGTGCCGGACTATCCCTGCCTCAAGTGGAAGAAAAGAGAGTGTGGTTAGTGACTGGTACACTCACAGGGAAGGTGGCAACGCAAAACTCATATGGGTGGCTGGAATCAAGAGAGAATAGGGAGATGAGACCTGGAGACAGCACCCACTGAGCCAGTTGTGAGACATGCCCTCAGCAGCTACTGTTCTGTTTCTACAGACCTGACCTTGCCTCTAGGCATTAAAAGGCTTCACCTCTAAAGGTGCAACCTCGAAAGTGAGAGGTTACACCTGTTGCCCCACACTGGATGATAAGAACAAGTAAATTCCTGGTCCTAGCCAAGAATGCGGGGTCTGGTCCCAGCAAAGTGGAGACTTCCAGCTCTTCTCCCTCTGAAACAGTTTCTCCCAAGACCCAGCATATTTGTGAAGCAAGAGTAGAAATCCTAGAAAGTGGAGACTTGAAAGAATCTATAGGCCTACTTGACAGAGTCACCATGATGCTGAAAAAGAGCTGTCCTGGGAAGTGGAGCCCTGGGTGCCCAGGAAAGGCAGGGGTCACTGAGTGCTCCGCCTTCATGCCTGCCCTGTCTGTCTCTGGTTTCCCTGCAGCTGGGGGAGGGTTTGCCAGAGAGAAGGTGACCGATAACATGTGGTAAGTGACTACATTCCCCAACATCCAATTTTCTACTACTAGCTATTTGCAGTTGGTGATGTGACCCCTGAAAGTTATCATTTCTGCCTCTGAAAAACGGAGGGAATTTGACCATAACCCAGAAAAGTTTGAAGAACTCATTATACAGCCCATTTGCTTAGAACCTGAAGCACGATTTTCCTAACTATGATCCTCAGATCATCTATCTGTAAAACTGTAGGTTTCTAGGCTTTAATCAGATTTACTGCTCCCAAAGCCTTGGAGGGGGATGGCAGTGAGTATAAGAATCTGAAGCTGTCATACACACTGCAGGTGATATTCAGGCATATGATGATTTGAAACACACAGAAAGATGTATTTACTGAAAAACCCTCTATCCCAGGTCCTAAGCTTGAGACTTCATAAACACTTTTCTTTAATCCTTATAATTAGGCTGTGAGGCAAGTATTATCCTCATTTTATAGATAAGGAAACTGACCTGAACAAGGTCATGCAACCAGTAAGTAGCTGAGCTGGGATTCATCCCAGGTCTGCCAAAATCCCAAACCCTTGCTCTTATGCATAGGAATGAGTTCAGTGAACACTGGCCACAGATCCAATAGTGAGTAGAATGTCCTATGCCTCGTTTTCAGTCTGCCTTCACTTTAATTCTGATGAAAGTATATGCTTATCGTAAAGACCTGAGAGGAAATGTAGTTGCATTTGTGGGCACTGTTGTTTTCACAACCTAGGAACATGAGGAGCCTTAGAGGCAGAAAAAACACAGGGAGGAAAGAAAATAGCAACACAGATGAGCAATGTGATGTTTGTGCATTGAAGTGAAATGTTACAGTTGAATTTCATGGCCTTGATTTAAGATGGTTAGCAATGCTGGCTTACTAGCCTGTAACATTCCTAAATCCTGACATTGTATTAGCATGGCCACCCACATAGCTATAGTGACCTGCCTACAGGTAACCTTGATGTTCGGGGTAACCATAATTGGTTTCAGAAGGTTGAACTATGCCCCCAAAACATGACAGCCTGAAAGATAATGTGTCGATTTTTAATTGTCCTTCCTCTAGCCAAAATGGCTTCTTTCTTCAAAGCAGTTGCCAGAGTCAAATATTACCTATATAAACATTCCTGGAGCAAAATGGCACTGCGTGCTATCTTTTACAGGCTGTGTAAATGGTCTCTTGATATTCCTTAAAGAGCTAACTTGCTTCATATAATGAGGTATAGGTCATTTATTTTTTGTAATCTAGAGGTGTAAAGGCCACTTCTTAAAAGTGGAAAACATTTCTCTAAGTAACATAATCCAGCAGACAAAGCCTTAGATTTAGAGTCAAGAGTCATGGGGTATGGTTTTATCAATAATCAGATTAGGGCCAAATAAGTCTTCCCTATCTTGGACTGCCCCAGTGGCTCAGAGGTAAAGAATCTGCCTGCAGTGCAGGAGACGAAGGAGACACAGGTTTGATCCCTGGGTTGGGAAGATCTCCTGGAGGAGGGCATGGCAACTCACTCCAGTATTCTTACTGAAAAGATCCCATGGACAGAGGAGTCTGGTGGGCTACAGTCCATGAGGTCTCAAAGAGTCTGAAGCAACTGAGCACAATCTTGTTTTAATCACCTAACACAATATCTACTGCTATTATTTCAGAGGAGTTTAATGAGAATCTATTAATTCAACAAATGTGAAATAGTCTTGGACACCTAAGTTCTTATTCTAATGTGATTAAGAAGGATGTCATCTGAACAAGACCGGGTTTTGATCCAGGTTATAGGAGCTCCTGAGACTCTTCTCTATCTCCTTCTGAGCTACTCCACAGTAAGCTATTCCTGGAGACACAGGTTTGATCCCTGGGTTGGGAAGATCTCCTGGAGGAGGGCATGGCAACTCACTCCAGTATTCTTACTGAAAAGATCCCATGGACAGAGGAGTCTGGTGGGTTACAGTCCATGAGGTCTCAAAGAGTCTGAAGCAACTGAGCACAATCTTGTTTTAATCACCTAACACAATATCTACTGCTATTATTTCAGAGGAGTTTAATGAGAATCTATTAATTCAACAAATGTGAAATAGTCTTGGACACCTAAGTTCTTATTCTAATGTGATTAAGAAGGATGTCATCTGAACAAGACCGGGTTTTGATCCAGGTTATAGGAGCTCCTGAGACTCTTCTCTACCTCCTTCTGAGCTCCTCCACAGTAAGCTATTCCGCACTCCATCTCAAAGGACAGATTTAAGTTAGGGATTCCTGCAAAGTACTTGGAGCAACTCACAGAAAGAGACATTTGAAGAACAAATTATGATTTTTATAGAAGATATTACAAGAGTAGGGCAGCAGTTACTACAATTACCATTCAGTGAAGAATCTCCTTAAGCGCATATGGCAGACGTGCTCAGTGAACCAAAATATTTTCACGGGTCTTAAACGTTTAAACTAATAACACCTATCTAGTTACTGAAGCTAATTTGATGGCTATAATATATATAGATAGATAGGTTCATTATAACTAATGAATCCACTGCAGTATGAAGAAAAATTGAAGTAACTACTATTATGCTGAAGTGGCTGCCTTGAGCTAACCCCAGCTCCCTTCAGACACATTCTCTGCTGGTTCTAATAGAATTTCAGCCTATTACTTAAGGAAGGTTCCTCATCTGTAAAATGAGGGGGAGGGAGGTAATCTGTGTGGCTCCTTTCAGCTCCATGAGTATGCAATGGTTTCTGCATGTTGTACAGTCACAATGGTATTATAATGCTATGTCATTGCAAGATACCATTCAGGCACGAAAGATCATCAACAGACAAAGGAAAGAAAAAGAGCACTCACCAGGTCCACAAGAAGGATGACCCTGACTTTGGTTTAATGAATAACACTAACACATCAACAGAAAGAATATGTCAACTGCCAGGGATTAGCATTAGAGGAACACGGTGTTCAGAGGGGCAAGTACCTTTACGTAGCAGTGTCCAAAAGAATGAGACATTGGAGCTGAGAAAACTAAGACAGTTTCACCACCAGACAGATCACCGCCATTCAGAGGTTTGGCTGTTTTGTTGCTTTTCCAGAGCTTTAGCATTATATGCCTAAATTACCTCTTTTCTTTGTTGACTCCATGTACCTTGAGCTACCATCTGACTAATGATATAATTCCCCAGTAACCTTAATAAGAGAATGGGGGTGGAGGACAGAAGACATGACAAGGAGTGGGACACAGAGAGTCCTTGACATTTGAATTTATATATAAAGGATACTGTATAATAGGGGACAATCCCCTGGAGGAGGTCATGGCAACCCACTCTGGTATTCTTGCCTGGAGAATCCCAAGGACAGAGAAGCCTGGCGGGCCACAGTCCATAGGGACATACAGAGTCAGCTACAACTGAAGCGACTTAGCACACAAGAAAGGAAGCACAAATGATAAGTTAATTCTGACTTAGAGATCAGTCATGATAATACCAGTATGTAGTGTTTATCAAGAACTTGCTATGCTGCTGGCACTACGATAAGTGCTTTACACACATGAGTCCATTTAATCAGCATAGCATCTTACAAGGAAGACACCATGCTAGTGTGAGGAAACTGAAGCTAAGAGACATTAAGTAACTTACCCAAGGTTACACAGTTAAATGGTATGGATCTAACAGAAGCAGAAGATATTAAGAAGAGGTGGCAAGAATACACAGAAGAACTATACAAAAAAGATCTTCATGACCCAGATAATCACGATGGTGTGATCACTCATCTAGAGCAGACATCCTGGAATGCAAAGTCAAATGGGCCTTAGAAAGCATCACTACAAACAAAGCTAGTGGAGGTGATGGAATTCAAATTGAGCAATTTCAAATCCTATAAGATGATTATGTGAAAGTGCTGCACTCAGTACACCAGCAAACTTGGAAAACTCAGCAGTGGCCACAGAGCTGGAAAAGATCAGTTTTCATTCCAATCCCTAAGGAAGGCAATGCCAAAGAATGCTCAAGCTACTGCACAATTGCACTCATCTCACACACTTGCAAAATACTGCTCAAAATTCTCCAAGCCAGGCTTCAATAGTACATGAACCATGAACTTCCAGATGTTCAAGCTGGTTTTAGAAAAGGCAGAGGAACCAGAGATCAAATTGTCAACATCATTGGATTATCAAAAAAGCAAGAGAGTTCCAGAAAAATATCTATTTCTGCTCTATTGACTATGTCAAAGCCTTTGATTATGTGGAGCACCACAACCTGTAGAAAATTCTGAGAGAGATGGGAATACCAGACCACCTGACCTGCCTCTTGAGAAATCTGTATGCAGGTCAGGAAGCAACAGTTAGAACTGGACATGGAACAACAGACTGGTTCCAAATAGGAAAAGGAGTACGTCAAGGCTATATATTGTCACCCTGCTTATTTAACTTATATGCAGAGTACATCATGAGAAACACTGGGCTGGATGAATCACAAGCTGGAATGAAGATTGCCGGGAGAAATATCAATCACCTCAGATATGCAGATGACACTACCATTATGGCAGAAACCGAAGAAGAACTAAAGAGCCTCTTGATGAAAGTGAAAGAAGAGAGTGAAAAAGTTGGCTTAAAGCTGAACATTCAGAAAACGAAGATCATGGCATCCGGTCCCATCAATTCATGGCAAATAGATGGGGAAACAGTGGAAACAGTGGCAGACTTTATTTTTTTGGGCTCCAAAATCACTGCAGATGGTGACTGCAGCCATGAAAATAAAAGACCCTTGCTCCTTGGAAGGAAAGTTATGACCAACCTAGATGGCATATTAAAAAGCAGAGACATTACTTTGCCAACAAAGGTTCATCTAGTCAAGGCTATGGTTTTTCCAGTGGTCATGATGGATGTGAGAGTTGGACTATAAAGAAAGCTGAGTGCCGAAGAACTGATGCTTTTGAACTGTGGTATTGGAGAAGACTCTTGAGAGTCCCTTAGACTGTAACCAAGGGACTGGATCCAACCAGTCCATCCTAAAGGAAATCAGTCCTGAATATTCATTGGAAGGACTGATGTTGAAGCTGAAATTCCAATACTTTGGCCACCTGATGCAAAGAGCTGACTTATTTGAAAAGACCCTGATGCTGGAGAAAATTGAAGGTGGCAGGAGACGGGGACAACAGAAGATGAGATGGTTGGATGGCATCACCAACTCAGTGGACATGGGTTTGAGTAAACTCCGGGAGTTGACAATGGACAGGGAGGCCTGGCGTACTGCAGTCCATGGGGGGTCGTAAAGAGTCAGACATGACTGATCAACTGAACTGAAGTGGCAAGGACTTGATCCACAACCTTTATATTGTTTTTCTAATTTAGCTTTCATGAGGCAGAGACTGAACTGGGTGACCTAAAGATAACCATTTTTTCTATACCCATTAGACAGAAGGTCAGGTCTGAACCATGTTGCCTCAGCTAAGATACTGTTGCTGAGAACCCTTAGACAAGATCCTCACCCAAATGGCCTTCAGATCACCACATAACCCTGGACCCAATGAGCCCCAGATAAAAGGAACTATTGATACTTCCTCATCAAGGACATGATGGTCATCACTCTGAGAGCCTGGGAAATACCACCTGTGAATATTCCCTAAAGTTTTAAAATGGGAAGTAGGAAATACTCAGGCACACCTTTCCAAACTCCAGGGACAGATGACATCCTGAAGGATGATGAACCATGTCCCGCCACCTAATCCACCCCAGGATGAAGATCTAATTACCACTGTTAAATCCTACTACAAACATTTTTCACATTTGCTGATTTGCTTCTATTTCCATTAACATTTCTCACCCCAGATTTCCTTGCCTCATGTCTAATGATGCAACAGTCTCTTAGCTGCTTTCCTCATTTCCAGCATTTATCACCTCTACCTCAATCTACACAAAGCAGCCAGACCAAGCTCTTGAATATTGTATTCATCTTATCCCAACCTTGTTGACAAACTGATTATCAGTTGATTGCTTAGACAACCCATCTGTTAACATCAAAGAAGAGGCATCAAATTTGACAAAGCAATACTCTCCTGTATTAGCCCTTGTATATCCCTGTTTTAATACCATACGTATTTTAGTAAATATTTCCATATCTTTACCAATACAGATTTCCATAAAAACTGAGCCAGTAATTCACAGTTATGGCTGCATGGCATGGGATTAGCATGGTAGGCTCTGGTGTTGTGCAGAGCTGAGAGGGTTCTGGCCCCACCAACCTGGGCAAATTCAATATATCTCAATGAGTCTCCATCTCCCTAAGTATGAAATGGGCATGCAAGCATGCTTTAATCATCTCCAATTCTGTGGGACCCTATGGACTGTAGCCCACCAGATTCCTCAATCTATGGGATTTTCAGGCAAAAGTACTGGAGTGAGTTGCCACGCCCTCATCCAGAGGATCTTCCCAACCCAGGGATTGAAACTGTGTCTCCTGCATCTCCTGCACTGTAGGCATATTCTCTACTGCTGAGTCACCAGAGAAGCCCATAAGATATGCATCATGAGGGTATATTCCTCACAGGATTGTTGTGCTGATAGGAGATAGTTTGGAGAGAATGCTGGGCACAGTTTGTGGCACATGACAAGTGTTCAGTAAGTGTTGGCTATAGCAAATCATGATTATTACAGCACGGTGGTTTAGTGGTTTAAGAGCTCAGGCATAGGAGTCATAAACACATGGTTTGGGCACATAAAAACTGTGAGTCAAGGTCTCTAAAAATTTCACCCTGTCTTCTTTCCATGTGAAAAATATTTTCTTGGTAAAACTATTGAAACCACTAACTTCTCCATCCTGGACACCCTTGAACTGTGGTCCAGCAATAGTTAGAATAAAGATAAAAGAAAGAAAAGATAAATATTGCCCAGAACAGTAGTGTTTTCGGACCTCTCTGATCAACAAATGTTTACTGAATCTTTGTTATGCACGCAGCCGAAAGATGAATGGCATGGTTCTGCGCTCAGAGCACTCATGTTCTAGTTCAAATCAGAGAACATTTTGTTGGGTCCTGGTGATATGATTGCTCCCATTGTATAGCAGCTACTCCATGCCCGGCTCTGTGCTAAGCCCTCTGCACACAGTATTCATTGGTCCTCTGGGTTATCCTTTGAGAGCAACAATATTTCTCTAATTTTTCATGAAGAAATTGAGACTTAAAGAGACTGGATGTCTTGGCCAAGGTCACACAGCAGGTGGCCAGGATCTAACTGACTTGGCCATCTAGGTGCTCCCTGTGGGACTTGTGTCTCCTGCTTGCCCAAGCAAGCATCGCCAATACTCCCTTTTTATCACAGAGCAACTGAGAAACAGACAGCAGCAGCTTTCAAGTGGAAAATTTACCTAATTGGCAAAATCTGGAATACTGTGAATGCCCATCAACAAAAGAATGATTAAGTAAATTATGGTGTATACAATCAATAAAAGAATAATTGAATAAATTACGGTATATCCAAACCATATCATGCAGCCATTAAAACTCAAACAGATATGTATTAACCTAGATGGATGTTCATGGTATTTTTTTAACTTCTGTGTTTTTTTTAAAGAATCCCTTAAAAAAATGTTAAGTGAAAAAAAAAATGATCCCAAGGGAAATAAGACAGAGCTGGACACACTGAATTTAACCTAAGTCTGTACCTAATTTTCTTTAGACCTAATTTTCTTGGATTTACCTGCAAACCAAAATACTCTTTTAGTAGAAACTGTACCCCATGAAATAGACATGAAGAAACATAGGAAAGTGGTTATGAGCACAGGCTTTGCAATCAAATGCAGGTTCATATCTCATCTCTGCAACTTACTACCTGTGACCTTGGGCACATTACTTATTTCTAAACTTCAGCCGCCTCAACCAAAACTGATGCTAATAATATCCCACTTTCCAGGACTATTGTCCTGATTGAATGAGATAATGCAAAGAAAGTGCTGAACACAGTAGCTGGCACATAGCAAGTGCTTAATAAGTGGTGGCTCTTACTTTAACTATCATCTAATTGCCTTCAAAATCAGCCTTTGCTAAAAACAGAAATCCTTCTGCAGGTTGACATTTAAAAGGCCACCACCACAAAGAATATGCTAAGGTTTCCAGGAAGGTACTTGTGAAAGCGTGGGCCGATGAATAAATGACATTTGATTTTCTATTCCAACATCTTTCCATTTCAACTTCTTCTGATTAGGCAGCTACATGCCACTCTCAGGCTGCTCAGCTTTCCTCCCACATTTTTAAACCAGAATGATTTCAAATGTGCAGCAGGGCCCCCGAAACTTCCTGTTTGCCATGATCACAGATCACCTACAGGTCTTTGGGTTATAAGGCCCTGAAGCAGGTGAGGTTAATTAGCTCGAGGGATCAGCCCAGTTATTTCATGCTTCAGTTGCAAAAAGAAAGAAAAAAGAAACACGAGGGCAAGAGAATGAGAAAGGACAGATGAACCAGTCTCCTGGTTCACAGTCTGGAGTACTGCCATAGGTTCTAGAGCAACTGTAGGAAGGAAGGAGAAGATTTTAAATTTGGAAAGAGATTCTTAAATTTCTGGACACCCCCAGCTGCCTTGTAAAGCAGAGCAAATAAAGACACAAGTAAGTAAAGTCGCTCAGTCGTGTCCAACTCTTTGCGACCCCATGGACTGTAGTCCACCAGGCTTCTCTGCCCATGGGATTCTCCAGGCAAGAATACTGTAGTGGGTTGACATTTCCTTCTCCAAAAAGACACACTTACCAATAGTAAAAAATGCCACTGCCCAGGTTTAATTAAATTCAGCTTCAGACTGTGTATACTCAGCTCTGTAGTATTTATATACTGATAGATAAAGAGGCACTTCACTTCCAATTTCCCCGCAGCAATCTACGGAGTAGCGGATGCTTTAAAACTGTTTAAAGGGAGGTGCTAGTATTAGATTATGGACTTATTCAAGCAAGAAAGGAAGACAATCGTAGTGATGGTGGTATGGTGGTATTAGCAGCTCACATTTACTGAGCACTGACCAGGTGCCAGGCACTATGCTGAATGCTTTACCCAGCAATTCATGGACTAAGTACTATCACAGGAAATAGACTAGAAGAGGTTAGAGAACCACTCCTGCGCAGTGATGACCCACAGCTTAGACCTAGGCAGTCACTCTTCTGAGCATAAGCTCTTACGCTATGTCATCTTCCATTTAGGTATCTACAGTCCGTAGTCCCTCCAGTGTCTGGTATTTGATTTTTTCTGCCATTTGAAGTTTCCATTGCTGCTTCTAATATTTTGTAAGCAAATAGTAACCTAGAGCATTTCATTGTAATGCTTTTCACCTACATATTTAATTTTTTTCATTTCCTAAAAGAAACTCTGGGAGATGGTGATGAACAGGGAGGCCTGGCGTGCTGCGATTCATGGGGTCGCAAAGAGTCGGACACAACTGAGCGACTGAACTGAACTGAAAAGAAATCATGGCCATTTGAGCTGAGTGTCATAATACTATATTTTCAGAGCATGCATTCATCTTCTATTTTTTTGAACAAGATTTTGTTTCTAGCATATAAGATAGAAAAACAGCATTGTAAAGGTAGGAAAACTATAAATCTTCTCAGAGAAACAAGACACCCCAATCACACTGGAGAGTTTGGAGTTCTTTGATGTCCTGGCTTCACTAGAAAATTTTTGAGGAGGTAAATTTTTGAGGAGGTAAATTTTGAGGATCATAAGTATGTCTAAAACAACTTATCAGCTTTTCTAGGTCTGATGTGTAACTTGGTGATTTCTATTTCTTCTACCACGTTATGTATCATGCAGAATGCAGAGTGCAAACCCTTTATTTGGATTAATTGTGTTTTCTTTCTGCCAGATATTTATTTTCAGCTAGACTGCAAGCCCCTTGTGAGCTGAGCCACATCTTACAAGGCCATGTACACCCAGCCCTCCCAAAGAATCTTATATATATAGCCAGCACTCAAAACAAGTTTAAGTCCAAGATCACTTATCTTTTAAGCAAACCCCAAACCTCTGAAAAGTCGACACTCTAGACTGCATCGCTTCCTCCAATATTTCTCCATCCCAGGGGAGCCTTCATGTGAACAATAAATTGATTTCCTTCCACAGCAACCCAAAGCCCTGATGGCTCTGGAATTATCATCCAGATATAAAGCCATCTGTGCTAAAGGTGCTGACTTCTTTAAAAAGCTAAGAAAGTGAAGACCTCAAGAAGCAATTTTAAATGATAATATCTGGCCTGCCAATTTAAAGATCATGCAATTTTATAAGGAAGTACAACAGCACTTTTTAAACTGAATTGTGTCATACTTTCAAAGTACTTAAAAATATTTATTGAATGAATGTCTTCTTCCAAAAAAATTAAACTTTACACCTCATCCTACTTTACAATCGAATCTCATGCTAAAAGCTGGAGATAGGTTTATGATAAAAAGGCATTTTAAATTCTATACAAATCATTTTAATCAAGGACAAATCTACTTTGAGAATATACTAGTTATACTAAACAATTTAAACATGTCAAAGCCATGGCAGTATACTTTATTGCCTTTAGATGGAACACAAAATGTTAAAGGTCACAGCAGTTTTCAGGTTCATGAGAGGCATCTGAACACCAGTGTCTGAGTCAGAGGGAGGCCCAATGAGCAGGGGTGCCAGCCAAAGAGCTCCACATTCATCTGCTCTCTAGAGCAAGATTCTGCATGAGATTCAATCTAATGAAAGGAAAAGTACCTAAAAGTGCAAAGACACTGAATAGAAAATAAAATAACATTCTTAGGCTTCTTTCACATTCCTTTTCCCCAATTTTATTCAGCAGAATTATCTGTCATTCTTTCTAGGCTGATTATCAATTGTGAGTTAACCCATTTCAGAAGCTACTGGTTTTCATTAGTGAACAGTGGATTTAGGGACAGAGCATAAGCAGAGACTCAAGGTAATTAACAAGCAAATGGGGAAGACTGCCTGGACCCTACACTCAGTAGGAGTCATACCGGGGATAGATGTTATAAATGTACAGAGTGTGGCAAGGCCTTTATTAAGCGTTCTAGTCTTAATGGCAACCCACTCCAGTACCCTCGCCTGGAAAATCCCACGGGCGGAGGAGCCTGGTAGGCTGCAGCCCATGGGGTCGCTAAGAGTCAGACACGACTGAGTGACTTCACTTTCACTTTTTACTTTCATGCATTGGAGAAGAAAATGGCAACCCACTCCAGTGTTCTTTCCAGAGAATCCCAGGGATGGCAGAGCCCGGTAGGCTGCCATCTATGGGGTCGCACAGAGTCGGACACGACTGAAGCGACTTAGCAGCACACTCAGTAGGAGGGGCTACTACTGCTGATTCATTGTTACTTAGTGGCTAAGTCTTTTGCAACCCCATGGACTATAGCCCACCAGGCTCCTCTGTCCATAGGATTGCTCAGCATAGCTAAAGACACTTGAAAATTCTTTGAGCTAAATCAGGTGCTACCCAAACCAGTGCTTTTCAAACCTGACTGTGGTTCAGAATTGCCCATGGGGCTTGCTGAAAATATAGATGCCTAAATTCCACCTGCTGCTGCTACTGCTACTGCTGCTAAGTCGCTTCAGTCGTGTCCGACTCTGTGTGACCCCATAGACGGCAGCCCACCAGGATCCCCCATCCCTGGGATTCTCCAGGCAAGAATACTGGAGTGGGTTGCCATTTCCTTCTCCACCTAGATTTACTAAATCAGAATCCCCAAGAGTGGGGAGGGACCCAAGCAATATTTCACAAATACCTCCAAATTATTCTCATGGATACACAGCCTTCAGAACCACTATTAAAAGCCATGTCAGCATCACAATGTAAATTCTTGGAAACATAAAATGAATTTCTCTAAATTAAGAAATATGAAGGCACTTTGACTGGTGATAATAAAACCATATTCGTGTGTGTGTGTGTGTGTGTTAGTCACTTAGTCGTGTCCAACTCTTTGTGACCCCATGGACTGTAGCCCGCCAGGCCTCTCTCTCCATGGGATTCTCCAGGCAAGAATACTGGAGTGGATTGCCATTTCCTTCTCTACCTTCATGTAGCATAGGCATTAAAATACTTCCCAACATCCCAGACAATTAATTGTCACTTCTTAAAATTTGAGGTTTATAAACTATATGCTCCGAAATCTTCTTTATAAACTCAACATTATAATGCAAAGTCTCCGTAATAGTTCCAAACTTGCGGATAAGAAAATTTCCTCTCTCACTCATAATCACTAGCTGCTTTTGACAACTGTCAAATTTTCTCACTGCTAAGACTTGGAGATTCATCAAAACCAATTGCCAGACAGACATCTGGTTTTGTAAGTTTCTTTAGAAATATAATCAGTAGCCCTGGATATGGACAGGATATTCAAAGCATTGTGAATGCCTCAGATTACTCTAATTTTAACTTTTGTGGCTGAGGTATTTTTTTCTCATTCTTGTGAAATCACTATTCAGAGTGTCCTGTTTATAACTTACACAGCACTTGCTCAAGTTTCCTGAAGACTAAAAAAAAATAATCTCAAGCAATTTTGTTTTCAGAACTTTATGAAACACTCCAAATCATTCCACTGGAGATATCTACAGCCATCCTATGAACCCATAATAAATACCAGAAGGAGATATTTTTAAATCTTACTTACAAAAACACAGACCCAATTCTAACCTATAAACATGTTATCTTCCAAATTCTAATTTTTTTAATTGTCTTTTATTTTCAGTTGATACAATTTAAACTCATGGAAGCAATAGAATGCCACTTACGTTACCACTTAAATATACAACAATCTGGCTGGAAAACAGCTTGTTCAGCAACCTTCTCTTCTTTCCATCGCTACTCTTTGCACCCATAATGGTCATCTCTTGCTGCCTCTGAGTTTCAGTGTCTTTTTGTTATGATTAGGGAATATTCCAAATAGTTGCCCTTCTCTAACATGAAAATTGTCTTTAAAAATTACTACAATTTCAAACAGTGAATGGATTTGCAATGTATTCAACAATGGCTGTTTCAAAGAAATAGATTTGAAGAGAGAGAGGGAAGACTATTACCTTTTTTCTTTCCCTTTTTAAATTATAAAGGTAATTTAACACTTGTTATAACAAGTGAAATGTACATGAAGTAGAAATATATTTTTAAACTACTTTAAAGTACCTTAATTTTTACCTTTAAAATTAGATAGTTTCAATTTTGCCAAGTTTTTACATTATAAGTATCTATATTTTTCCACACTAGTTAAATAAGTTAGATTTGGGGCCCCTTCATAGCTTTTCTTAATTATATCTTACCATGTATGTATGTGTGTTTTACCATTAAAATTCTTTTTACTTTTTTAATTCTATTTTTACCCTATATCATTATACTTTGTTTTTTCCATTTCCTTTACAGTAGTTCTCATGGAAAAAAAGACAACTGACTTTTATTTTATTTTCCTTATATTATTATTTTACTGACATTTATATATTGCCTATTGCTTTTTTTCTATTATTGTGTGGTAAGAACACTTAACATGAGCTCTGCCCTCTTAACAATGTTCTAAGTATACAATACAATATTGTCAACTATAGACACATGCAGTGTTGTTCAAGAAAATCTCTTGAACTTAATTATTTTGCATAACTGAAACATCATACCTACTAAATAGTAACACTCCATTTCTCTCTCCCCTTTATCGCTTTTTGCTTTTGTCTGCTTTCTTTCTACCCTTTCAGTTTTCAATTGTTGCTCTGGCATACATAGATATGAACTTCCCTGGTGGCTCAGTGGTAAAGAGTCCACCTGCCAATGCAAGAAATGCAGGTTCAGTCCCTGAAGTGGGAAGATCCCCTGGAGAAGGAAACGACAACCCACTTCAGTATTCTTGCCTGGGAAATCCCATAGACAGAAGAGTCTATAGTCCATGGGGTCACAAAGAGTCAGATACGACTTAGTGATGAAACAATAACAATACATAAATATCCTTTGCTACCACACAGATCAAGCCCTTAGCATAGACACACACAGCTTCCTAGTAGGAATGAGTCTTTCAACAGGGACTGAAAACTCATTCAGGGAGCAAGAGGCAATAAAGGTGGTGAGACAAGAGTATAAGACATTAAGGAGCAATGGGGACTATAGCAAACCACAATGGAAAGTCACTTAAATGCAGTTGTATTTAAGTTTATAACAACTGAACAGAATATCTACAGGGGCTGGATTCAGCTTTACAGGGCCAGTTTGCACCCTTGGCAAGATTGCATTTCCCACTTGTTTTATCTCCCTCCACACAGTAAGTTCAATTGGTCCTTTCTTATTGGCACCAATACAAAAGTACTATAGAATATATAAAACAAAAGAGCAGATAATCCAAAATCTGCATACACACGTCCTCAATGTGAACTTCTCTTCCTGAAAATTTTATCATTTAACTATAATTTGTTCAAATTAACCCTGCATTAAGAATAGTTTGTATTCCTCCCAAGCCCAAACAATTCAGTGGTATAAGGAAGAAGGTCGATGAAATTGAAACAGGTAATGAAATCAACACTGAAACGTAGTCAGCATCACAGGACAAAAACAGTATAATGCAAAATTCAGTACATCTTTAAAGCTAGACATTCACAGGCAGATCGTGGCAGTAACTATGGGACAGTCATTGAATTTAGCCTTTGGAGATGACTGAACCTGGTGAAATAAAAGCCAACTCTAGTCTCTCCCCTACCATTTTGTCAGTGTCAAGAAGAGTGATTTTTCACAAAAATAGCCTTTGAAATTCTATCCAATGGAAATTCTGCCAACTGCTTACCAAAAATGGAAACAACACAAGAGGAAGATAATTGTCATTTTCTCCTATCACAAAAGAGAAACTTCTAACAAATTGAATAGGGGAGAAAAATCAAACACCCGTCATGAGACAGCTTTGCCATTCTGATGAAGGGTGAGTCAGTCCCTAGAGCCACAGCAGCTTATTTAATTGTAGCTAAGCATACCAGTACCTAGCTTAATACCTGTTTCCTTCTTAGAGCATCAGAATACTATCATTGATCCACTTGAGCCTAGAAATAGTAACTGCTCTAAGAGCAGAGGAAAATCACACCTTCAGTTTAGTCGCTCAGTCGTGTCCAACTCTTTGCAGCCCCATGAATCACAGCACGCCAGGCCTCCCTGTCCATCACCAACTCCCGGACTTCACCCAGATTCATGTCCATCGAGTCAGTGATGCCATCCAGCCATCTCATCCTCGGTCGTCCCCTTCTCCTCCTGCCCCCAATCCCTCCCAGCATCAGAACCTTTTCCAATGAGTCAGCTCTTCTCATGAGGTGGCCAAAGTACTGGACTTTCAGCTTTAGCATCATTCCTTCCAAAGAAATCCCAGGGCTGATCTCCTTCAGAATGGACTGATTGGATCTCCTTGCAGTCCAAGGGACTCTCAAGAGTCTTCTCCAACACCACAGTTCAAAAGCATCATTTCTTCGGCGTTCAGCCTTCTTCACAGTCCAACTCTCACATCCATACCTGACCACAGGAAAAACCATAGCCTTGACTAGAAGGACCTTAGTCGGCAAAGTAATGTCTCTGCTTTTGAATATGCCTTATATGGTGTAAATCTAGCATCTCTATAGCATTTTGTGGTTTCAAGGTTGTGAATGACTATTTGCCTGATTCCTTCCTACAAAAGTAGGGAAGTTTTCTCTGCAAAGGCAGAGAAAAAGTCATTGGCAAGGTCACAGAGAAAATTAACAGAATGAGAATCCAAACTTACAGCCCTTTCCAGACCATTATCTCATCCACAGAAGGCTTCTACCTCATTTACCACCATTTCCCCCTTAACTATTGATTGGTTACTGAGGGCTTTGAGAATCCTTTGAAGAATCCCAAGATCTGTGCTGCACACACTATCTCTCCATAGAATCCCACTGAAAGATGTGTGTCAGTGCACAGAGAACTGATTGTACTCCAAGAACCAAGGCCATCTGCTAGGATATTGGAAACTAAAAGAAGAGTCAGGATGTTCTGCAAAGAGAGGTTCCCCTGTGCTGAGAGTAAATGATGCCCAGTATGCCTGCCTTACGGTATTTTCAACCAGACTTATCAGTATATGTCACCAAGGTGACCAGGGTTAATGTAATTGCATCCATAATTTTCCATGGAAGTATGCGCCAATTAAGCCCACCTTAAAAAAGAAACAGAAAACAATTCGGTAATTTGACCAAATTTGAGATGCATCCTAGCAGGGTCATGATATATACCAGGGAAGGCCAATGCTTCGCAAACATTTCCAAGACATGGGGTGCTGACATAATCTCTTTCTGTCATGCTCTCAAAAAAGCTTTGATTCTGCATCACTTCAGCTTCATGTGAAGTTTTAATACTGAAAGGCTTCACTTTTAAAATGAGCTCCTCCATCTTCATCCAAGCCCAAAGACATCAATGACAGTATTTTTTAATCCAGGATTTCAGGAAACTCAGAGAACACTTATCTCTCCTTCTAAAGGAAGGGAATGTGTAGTCAATTTACTAATGGATGGACAATGCAGAAGAAAGTTCAGAATTGAAAATAATTCTAAACACAGAAACCCAAGGCTCATTGTAGAACAAAATTATACTTTTCTCTATATTCTATTTTCTTCAGATTTCCAGCCTTGGGATGTGTGCCTGTGTCTGTGTGTCTATAAGTGTGTTTCTGAGTATGTTTTGCTTCATATGACAATGTTGACTGATAATACCCCAGTACAGTAAGACAGAGTCTATCTAATCTATAAAGTAAGCAGCACAATACAGAAGTCGTAAAATTCTATTTTATATCCTTACTTTGTCTACTCCTCCCGCCCCCACTAGCATTCTACCATCAAAAAGAGAATCTGATCGATCAGTTCATGACAGTAGACAGTGATTTAATTTCTGACACATGGCAATAAGGTAGACTTCATCAGCAGTCTTTGATCCATGAAAGATTGCCTTATGATCTCCCACTCCACAAACCTCATTTAAATTGAATGCTATCACAGAGCAGCTTACCAATTAAATCAAGATGTCTTAATATTACAGAAAAGAGATTCTTAAATGCAATAACAGCATTTCTCAGCTGTGTTTACAGCCTTGGACATTGCTATTTAAATATCCCCAAGGATATAAATTCTAGGAAGAATTCCACTTTGCTCAATTTCAGTTCACTGTCTTTAACTGCATATCTCTCTCAGGACCAGTAGTAGCATTCAGGAATCTGAGCCTAGTCCTTGGTTCAAAAAATTATGAAAAGAGACAGTGCTTAAGGAAACTAGGTCAGATGTATTAGAAATTATCATTTATACATTTTCCAGACTAGTTAAATAATATATACATACCTTTTCAAACATACATATGAAATAGCTCCCATTTGACAACCACACACAAGGACTTGGCACACATATTATCCTAGTTATTCCTACAAAAACTTTGAGAGGATTGCTTGTTTCATATCAGTGTTAAATACCAAAGTGCAGAGAAGTTGGGCAGATGACTTAAAACGAGACCTATAAGCCTGGATTCCAATCCCAGTGTCCACATAACTGCTACACTACAATGCCACCCATTCACTAAACCAGCTCTAGGGGATTGTGTGCCACAGTTACAGAAGCTGTGAATCAAGTGCAGGACCAGATGAGCCACTCCAGGCTTGGCCCCTGGCCCTCCATGACCAATTGAGCATCACTAAATTTCTCCCACTGGTTTTCCTGGGTTTTGTCATGCATGTACACTAAGTCCCTTCAGTGTGTGCACTAAGTTGCTTCAGTCCTGTCTGACTCTTTGCAACCCTATGGACTGTAGCCAGTTAGCTCCTCTGTTCATGGGATTCTTCAGGCAAAAATACTGGAGTGGGTTGCCATGCCCTCCTCCAGGGGATGTTTCTGACCCAGGGATCAAACTCATGGCTTTTAGGCCCTCCTGCATTGGCAGGCAGGTTCTTTACCACTAGTACCACCTGGGAAGCTAGGTTTTCTTACACTTACATAATAACTCTTCCCACCATCCAAAAGACCCAAACAAAGCCAATTAATACATGAAAAAATATACTGTGGATGAATTCAAAATTTGTACATGTTTGCCTTTAGGTGGGTGAGGAGTAATCATATTTGAGCTGGCACACTCATTCATGAGAACCTTTACCTTACATCTTTTCTGAGTGAGGCACTTGGCTAGGTGCTGTAGCAAGGTAGTGTCTGCTTTTCCAGGAGCTGATAGCTTTGTAAGTGGAGTCTGGGGACTCAGAAAGATTGAGAGAGAAAGGAAAGCAAGGGATTAAAGAATGCACTGGTCAAAGTCAGAGAGAGGGACTGGACAAGAGAGAAACTTGTGACCAATGACAGAAGTATGACAAGAACTGTAACTCCAATTAAATAAATTTATATATAAAAAAAAAAACTGTAACAGAAGCCAATGCAAGATGACATGAATGTCAAGGAAGGCTTTCCAGGGTTTATTTTGGGTCTCAGAACTTAAAGGTGAGTAAGAGTTCATGGAATTCTCTGGAATAAAGAATCTGCCCGCCAGTGCAAGATTCAGTCCCCAGGTGGGGAAGATCCCCTGGAGAAGGAAACGGCAACCCACTCCGGTACTCTCGCCTGGGAAATTCAGTGGACAGAAGAGCATGGCAGGCTACGCTCCTTAACAGCTAAACAAAAACAAGGAGTTCACAGAGCAGAAAAGCAAGAGAAAGGCTACTCCAGGCAGAGGAAAGAGAGTCGGCAAGGCACGGATGTATAGCAGCCCACCGTGTGATTGGATAGCAGAGAGGAATTTAGAGCTGTGTGAGAACAAGGTGATTTAGAAAGGGAGGTAGACATAAGAATTAACAGGTCTACATAAGCTGTTTAACAAACGGTTGAGACGTTAGGCTGTGGGAGTCACTGGAGATGCAAACAAAGCATTGGCAGAATAGAGTTCACGGTTTTGAAAAATAATCTTGGTAGAAATGTAGACAAATGATTACAGAATGTATTAGTGAAGAGTAGCTTTACAATAGGGTTGGAAAGGAAGAAACATTAATAGACTATAACTAGGGACATTGAGGGGCTTCGCAGGTGGCTCAGTGGTAAAGAATCTGCCTGTCAATACAGGAGACACAAGAGACTCGGGTTTGATGCCCAGGTAGGGAAGATCCCCTGGAGTAGGAAATGGCAACCCAGTATTCTTACCTGGGAAATCTCTTGGACAGAGGAGGCTGGCAGACTACAGTCCAAGGGGTCACAAAGAGTTATCAGACACAACTGAAGTGACTTAGCATGCACTGGGACACTAGAGTAAAAATAGTAGAAATCAGTAATTTACAAGGTAGGTGACTTTGCTATAATCAAGAGTAGAGTAGATGGGTGAAGGTAGAAGGAGTGAGAGAGAAGAGAGAAAAGAAGTTCAGTTATAGATGTTTGCAACTTATACTGCCAAGACTTCCAGGTAAAGATCTGTGCTAGACACGTGGAAATTCAGGGTGGAGCTCAGAAGAACGGTCAAGGCTGTAGACACCAATNATTCAGTCCCCAGGTGGGGAAGATCCCCTGGAGAAGGAAACGGCAACCCACTCCGGTACTCTCGCCTGGGAAACTCAGTGGACAGAAGAGCATGGCAGGCTACGCTCCTTAACAGCTAAACAAAAACAAGGAGTTCACAGAGCAGAAAAGCAAGAGAAAGGCTACTCCAGGCAGAGGAAAGAGAGTCGGCAAGGCACGGATGTATAGCAGCCCACCGTGTGATTGGATAGCAGAGAGGAATTTAGAGCTGTGTGAGAACAAGGTGATTTAGAAAGGGAGGTAGACATAAGAATTAACAGGTCTACATAAGCTGTTTAACAAACGGTTGAGACGTTAGGCTGTGGGAGTCACTGGAGATGCAAACAAAGCATTGGCAGAATAGAGTTCACGGTTTTGAAAAATAATCTTGGTAGAAATGTAGACAAATGATTACAGAATGTATTAGTGAAGTGTAGCTTTACAATAGGGTTGGAAAGGAAGAAACATTAATAGACTATAACTAGGGACATTGAGGGGCTTCGCAGGTGGCTCAGTGGTAAAGAATCTGCCTGTCAATACAGGAGACACAAGAGACTCGGGTTTGATGCCCAGGTAGGGAAGATCCCCTGGAGTAGGAAATGGCAACCCAGTATTCTTACCTGGGAAATCTCTTGGACAGAGGAGGCTGGCAGACTACAGTCCAAGGGGTCACAAAGAGTTATCAGACACAACTGAAGTGACTTAGCATGCACTGGGACACTAGAGTAAAAATAGTAGAAATCAGTAATTTACAAGGTAGGTGACTTTGCTATAATCAAGAGTAGAGTAGATGGGTGAAGGTAGAAGGAGTGAGAGAGAAGAGAGAAAAGAAGTTCAGTTATAGATGTTTGCAACTTATACTGCCAAGACTTCCAGGTAAAGATCTGTGCTAGACACGTGGAAATTCAGGGTGGAGCTCAGAAGAACGGTCAAGGCTGTAGACACCAATAGGGAATTTATCAAGTTGGGAACAAGTAGATTACATGCAGAGTTTATCATGCAGAACGCTGGCTGGATTAATCACAAGCTAAAATCAAGGTTGCTGGGAGAAATGTCAACAACCTTGATATGCAGATGATACCATTCTAATGGCAAAAAGTAAATAGGAAATAAAGAGCCTAATGATGAGGGTGAAAGAGGAGAGTGAAAGGCTGGCTTGAAATTCATCATTCAGTAAACTAAGATCATGGCATCCAGTCCCATCACTTCACGGGAGATGGAAGAGGAAAAGGTAGAAGCAGAGACAGATTTTATTTTCCTGGGTTCCAAAATCATTGCAGATGGTGACTGCAACCATGACACTGAAAGATTCTTGCTCTTTTAATTGCTCATCAGAGGACAAACCTAGATAGTGTATTTAAAAGCAGAGACATCACTTTGCCAACAAAATCAGTATAGTCAAAGCTATAGTTTTTCCAGTAGTCATGTACAGATGTGAGAGTTGGACCATAGAGAAGGCTGACAGCCAAAGAATTGATGCTTTTGAGTTGTAGTGCTAAAGAAGACTCTTGAGAATCCCTTGGACAGCAAGGTAATCAAACCAGTCAATCCTGAAGGAAATCAACCCTGAGCACTCATTGGAAGGGCTAATGCTGAAGCTAAAGCTCCAATACTCTGGCACCTGATGCGAAGAGCCCACTCAATGGAAAAGACCCTGATGCTGGGAAAGACTGAATGCAAAAGGAGACAGGGTGGCAGAAGACAAGATGGTTAGACAGCATCATCAACTCAGAGGACGTGAATCTGAGCAAACTCAGAGATAGCAGAGTACAGAGGAACTAGGTATGCTGCAGGCCACAGGGTTGCAAAGAGTTCAGCTTGACTGAGCAACTCAGTAACAAGAGGTTATTGGTGATTTTCCTTGTTTTCTGAGAAAATAAATTTGTGTACAGTGTTGACTGAGGCCAGAATGCACAAAGTTGAGAGAATGGAAAGTATCTTATATTACTAGTGAATTCCTTCTCACCATTTCATGTGTGTATTTTCTATTCCTTCCAATGAATATGACACACCTTCCTTGCATGCCTCATGGCCATGTTACAGGTATTAATAAGCATTTGTTGAATTAAGGAAGAGTGGTGGAGAGAGAGAAGACGATCTTTTTTCCAGACAGCCCTTGGAAGTGAACTTGGAAGCTTCTGAGATTGCACACAACAGCCCTTTCTCTTTCACCTCTGCAATGTGATTCAGGTTTCCTCCTGGCTGAAGGCCTCTGCTTATTTTCCATGGATTAACGCTTCCAAGTGAGCAAGAATTGACTTGCCAAATAGTCTAATTCATTTGGCTGGTGTGTCTCACTTAAAAAGCCATTAACAAGCCAGGCTGGAGAGGTGAGGAATGCCCAATTATGGCAATTGCTTCAGTGTCCAAATGCCTAGCAGCTGTGCCCTCCTCGCACCACTGACCTGCTATGACAATAAGATTTTAACAATTCTTTGATAGCACAGCCAAAACTTTGTCTGGAAGCCAGTGAGGCTTGACAAGGGCAGGTTATAAATTATAAACTAGACTATCTTCTTCATTATGTTTCTGTTTTTAAACCCTGAAAGAAACTTTTATGAATTAAGTCACGATTCCTTAGAGATGACACTCAAATCACAAGCAACAACAGTAAATAGATTAAGTGGACTTCATCAAAATTAAAATTTTGTATTTCAAGGAATACCATCAAGAAAGTGAAAAGATGATCCACAGAATCGGAGAAAATACTTGCAAATCATATATCTGATAAGGGACTTGTATGCAGAATATATAAAGCACTTTTACAATTCAACAATAAGAAGATAACTCAATTTTTTAAATGGGCAAAGCATTCAAAAATTGTTTTCTCCAAAGAACACATACAAATGGCTACTAAACACTCAAAAAGTAATCAACATTACTAATCACCAGAGAAATGCAATTCAAAAATCACAAGATTTCTTCACCTTCACTAGGATGGCTAAAATTTCCTGAATTGCAGGCAGATTCTTTACTGTCTGAGTCATCTGGGAAGCCCAAGAATACTGGAATGGGTAGTCTATACCTTCCTCAGGGAAGCTTCCTGATCCAGGAATCAAACCAGGGTCTCCTGCATTGCAGTTGCATTCTTTACCAGCAGAGCTACTAGGAAAGCTCTATATCACAAAAAGTAAATATATCACTATTATTTTAAAAAGGAAGAAAGAAAACTTACAAACACGTACATCAGATAGATGGTCCAAATTATGATCATCAACCAAAATCAAGGAAAAATAAAACATTTCTGGGCTTAGAATATCTGAGGTTATTGATATTTCTCCCGGCAATCTTGATCCCAGTTTGTGTTTCTTCCAGTCCAGCGTTTCTCATGATGTACTCTGCATATAAGTTAAATAAGCAGGGTGACAATATACAGCCTTGATGTACTCCTTTTCCTATTTGGAACCAGTCTGTTGTTCCATGTCCAGTTCTAACTGTTGCTTCCTAACTTGCATACAGATTTCTCAAGAGGCAGGTCAGGTGGTCTGGTAT